>JACJUY010001923.1:73545-113463 GCA_014220935.1 Platorchestia sp. MABIK
ACATTGTCTGTATCGGTTGTGAGTTTATTTTTTTGGCATAGCGCTTGTCTTTATCATTTTTACTGCTAGCATCATTTAATACCGTCTCGCGAACTACAGTTTACCAGAGCTTATTTTGTGTGCGTTCTATTTATTGGGCCAGTTGAGCTGTGTGATGTGAGCAACATTCTTGCGTGCCTGTCATCCATTCCAGAGATTGAAGATACCTGCACTGCCACTCGATCTCTTCAGACGGCGTGGTTCTGATACAACGTGTTGCGCATGTCTACACCTATAATTAGTATCAATGGTTCATTTTCTTCTGTACGTTTGTTGTCGAGGCTTTTGTGAGTTAATTTTTTCTTCTGTGAGAATCATTACAGTATTGTAATATATCTCTGCTTAGGTAACAATTTGCGCAGTTGCCACAACTTGGAGCGCTGGCTGTTCAAGTGAACATCTGCCAGTACGTGCGCATGTAAGTGTTACGGATTTTGTTATCCTGCTGTCTTCTGTATGTTATCCTAGAGTTTTGGAATGTTGAAATTCTAGATTGACTTAATTCTTCTAAAGTTCAGGGAGGATTTATTTCCTCGGTGGCGCTGCACGGTAAGCCGCGCTTGGTTGTGTCCTCTCCAGCGTTGCGTTACATTCTGTCATGACCACTCTTCCCAGCTCTCCCCTTGCAGCTACGACATGGAGCCACTGATTATTATTGGCGTCAGGTTGTTATTTTACACGCGAAATCTGCTTCTCTCGTAATAATAATTTAGTGTCCTTCACTTCTGCCTGAGGCTGAAATTCATTTTCGTTTCATTTTTCACATTCTACATGTTACAAGTTGCTCGAAACAGGAATTTTTGTAATAAATTAAGGAAAAATCCTAGCTTCTATTATGGAACGTAATGTTTTTCTTTTTTCATTGGACTGTATATTAACTCACGTGTTCTAAATGTAACAAACCAAATGATTTTTTGTGTATTGTACTGAAAAAGTTATGACTGTGTGAGCAAGAAATTGGGTTATTGAGGTGAATTACGAGAGCCTAAGATTTTAGCTGTTGCACTCTGTCACAATAACTGGAGAATTTTTATCTCTTCCTCAATGCTCTTTTTCACTGCATTTCACTCATTCAAGTAATTATCTAATGAATTAGTGCTCATTCATCGCTCTCCCTCTTGCAAAAAGAAACTGTTTGAAATAGAATTTAATAAAAAGTGGTTTATATGTACTGTATTTCTCAAATACGAAGCTAAGAGTACAGTAGCTGAAAGCTAACTAAATATTAGCCTGGTCCCTCAAAACATCCATGTTTGAATTCGTAATTTGCGATCACTCGCTGATGTTTTTGGTCGATACGTTCAGCAATCTAAGGGAAGAAATTTAGGTTTTGGGAGCTTCGAACTAAGAAAATTCTTTTGAATTAATCTATCAATTAACTCTGAGTAGAGGCTTCAGGGGTCATCAGATAAACTTGTGTTAGTGAGGCCGCCAATGGAGCGTCCTGCCTGCCGCTCGCGTTGTCTCCAGTGCCAACGCTCCTGTCGCAGCAAGAGTTGATTAAGCATGAGCGCAGCACAGTGGTACGGACCTACTTCTGATTTTCTCTCTTCATCAAGAAATACTTGAGATGGAGAATATGTTTGCAAACCATAAGAAGGCTCGGCTGTAGCGCGAAATGGTGACTCGAACGTGGCGACGTGAGGGCAGACTGCGAGTCTTCGAAGGCAATGGTGTGCATAGGAGGTGACAGCAGTTGTGCGAGTGGGGAGAGTTGCAGGTGTTTTATTTCTGTGTTAGATTTTGATGATATCCCAAATCGCATTTGAAGTGGCATTGCTCTTGAGAACGTAGGGGTTCACCAAGACTTATTTGGCTTACATCATTTTTTTGTCATGAAAATTGCTATCAGCTTTTGGGATTTTGCATTTAAAATTGAATTTGGTGTACATCGCTGAACGAATAGTTTATGATCACACTCGTAAAATTTTCAAGATGAAATAACATGAGTTGCGTAAATATATTTGAGGTGTCATTGCTCTTTTAACACATGACGCCTAAACTTTATGCTCTCATTTGAACAGCCCTTGGTTATGCTGACGTTTTTAGGAGGCTGTCACCGAGGGCCACGTTCGATGTGTTTGCTGCAGTCCACCGTAAAGTGGAGTAATAAAGCGATAACATCGTGTTTAGTGCACGAATTTCAAACGTTCGTCGCCTGCGCGAATGATTAATCTGTATACCTGTCGTGTTAGCGGAGTTACTTCTGTGTGCGAAATTGGGTGCGAGTATGTGAGTTTGTTTTCCCATTAAGATAGATAGTATTCATTTATAGGTTTTGCTGTTCCAATTTATTATGGTTCACTGAGAAAAAGTTACTGTACTTGGCCAATTAGGCAATGAATACACACAGGGTACAAGTTTCACCATATGACTTCAATCTGACGCATCAGCTGGCAGCGAATCATGGAGTAGCTCAGAGCTCTTAATTAACTAGAATGTGCGGTACTCGTGACTAACCCCGTGGATTACCAACGTTTTCATTATCGTAAAGTTGTTGCTTCAGTTCCCTGCCGATCTATAGAGTCACTCTCATTTCGCCGGCAGGTACAGAACGACCTGCAAGAAGTTTGACCTGTAAGTAAGTTGATGGTAGCCGGATTTCCTGTTTCATTTAAGGCACGAATTTCATTGCAGTGTGGTCGGGTGTTGCGTACTCGTTTTAGATTACCCGTTTCTAGTGTTAGGATGTATCATTTTCGATCACAAGCGCTGTCGTTTTGCATGAATTACTTAATTTTTTTAGTTGTCCCAAATCTTGCCCCTGCTTGAAGCATTCATTCCTAAATGCGGCGCGAGCGGAACTGCGAAACATCGAAGTTAAAATTCGCGCACTCGCTGTGATGGATGAATTCATTGCGGACGCGCGTGTGTCAGTGTCATCTCGGGCGGCTGCGCAATCTGATAACTGGGACCACTTGGTCTCATGCCATCACTCTCGTTGCCTTTTGTTTGTCTCGGGTCGTCAAAAAGTTAACGAGAGGAAAACAAACATCAGTCCCTGAAGGTTAACTGCTGCTAAGATGCGCCGCAGGATGACTGTGCATTTTTTCACTGTGTCACTTCCTTTCGTTCATTTCAGAGTGCCCTTTGCCTGCATTGCTCCATTGACATTTTAACGGGAAGGACTTGCGTGGTGTAGGATTTCCTTTGGCACTGTCATTTGTAACGTTACAGGCACCCCGTGATTGTTGGGCTTATCTGCCTGTCTGGCACGTACCTGAGCGACACGCTTTGTGATTTTTTGGAGTTTATTTGTAAAGAAATGTGGACGTGCACAGCGTGCTGTCGCCTGATCTGATGTTCCCTATCTGGTATGTCGGTACGCACGAGCGTTTTGAAATTTTTTGGCGTAAGTTGCGACTGAATTTCAGTTTTGTTAGGAAGCAAGAAATAAATTCCGGTTATCGGTGAGTGAGGTCGGGTGATTGAGAGGAAGGAAGTTATTGCTGTAAAAGCAGTTCCTTACCGCCTTTCATTTAGACTTGGACTTTTCTGGGTTTCCATAGACGTTGGATGCAGCCAGCAATGCTGATATTACCAACTATTACTCCTCAGGGGGTACTATTATTGTATCTATGGGAATTAGCACTCCCAGGGGGACAATGTGAGGGCTCGAGCTGAAAGTTAGGGTAGGCTTTCTTTTTTGTTGAAAAAAAATTTGTTTGTGATGTTACGGACCACCTTTTCTCGGTTCACTGCTGTCCTGTTTTTCAGCACCTACTGCTTTTTTCTTCAACTGTGATCTTTTTTCATAATCTTCTTTCACAACTTATTGTTCCTATGCCCTTTCTGTGTAGATTCCGCGTTTCCTTAACTCCATACTAAATGGTGCCTTCCTCCTTCCTCTCTTTGGATCGCATTTGTTGCTGCGGGTAGGGAGGCTAAAACTAACGACTAATCTAATCTAATTGCCAACTATTAGTGTGGCGCTTATTTTAAATTTACCGTTTCATGACTCATGACTCGTCATAAGCGGTGACTGATTGCTTTTTTGTACTCCCTGAAGCTTCTTCTTTTCCTCTCTATATATTTTACTTGAACGTTAACTGTCGTGGCTACGATAGTAAATACTTCAGTCAAATTTACTGTACTTCGTGAACTTCTGCGTAAACCTTCGTGATACCGTGCAGCCTGCCTGCGAGCTGTGTGAGGCGTTGTATTCCAGCCGCTCAGGTCGTCGTGTTATTTCGCACGTCGTCAGCCGAGGCATCTAAGCCAATTTTTGAATTCACTATTCATTAATTCACAATTTTAGAATTGATGGGCACTGGTGATTTTATGGTTGATACTATTTAATTTCTTTGCTGCGGCACGAAACGGCCTTGAGTTTTTTGTTATATTTTGTTCCCCTGGAGGGTACAACCATTACATCTATGGGAAGGAAAGCTTCCAGGGGGAGACTGTGAGGTCCCGAGCTTAGAGTTAGGTGTGCCTTCCGTGTTGTTGGAATAGAATTTTTTTTTGTTGTGTTTAGGAGTATCTTTTATCGGTTCACTGATGTCTTGTTTTCAGCACCCCTGACCTTCTTCTTCAACGTTTATTTTGTTTCATGATCTAGTTTCCTTGAATACTATTTCGTCACCTAGGGGATCTTGTGTGAAAACACATTTTGTGCAAAAATTTCGCGTTCTTAAAACGCAGCACGAAATGGTGCCTTCATTTTTCCTCCCTTTGAAACAGCTTGGTTGTGGTTTGGGAGGCTGGAGTTAACTTATACTAGAATTTGTTACACTTTGTACTCCACATTTTCTATCGATTATTGTCAGCTCTACGAAAGACTCTTTTTGGGTTAATTGGAGTTTGAATCATTGCACACCTGTAATATAATTCAATGTTGAATACAGTTGTCTTTTGATCTCATTCGATTTCCTAGCCTAAGCTAGGGGGTTACATGATTGTAAATTACTGGAGACCGTGGTGGAAATCGAACCTAAATTAATTATTATCATCTCATTCAAAATTCAGAATTTCATCTTTCAAACATGGTGAATGTTGCGATTATCTCGAGAGGTTACGATAGAGAGTTTGAAACGCTTTTGCATTCTTTCTAAACGGTGCGTGATGTGCACTTCGCACTCGACGTGCGTCTCGTGAGTACCGCTTGGAAGCGAGTCGCGTCTTGGTGAATATGAACGTAGAAGTTAATATTCTGATTGATGTACGGTGGAGTCCGTGCTGCAGGTGCGTGATGTGCGACATGGAGCCTTGCGCCGTTAGGAGGCGGGTTAGCGCTGTGTGTAGGCCCGGCGTGACCTGGATGGGGGAGATGGTGATCAGGAACCGAGGCTGCTCCGCCTGTCCCGAGGATGGGGCACTAGGTCACTGCCGCTGCTCTGTGATCCACCGCCCCCACGTAATCCTAAAAATGTCATACTGTTTTTTTATAAATCGTCCCATGTAATCCTAAGAACGTCATTTTGCTGCTCTGTGATCTATCGCCTCCACGTAATCCTGAGAATGCTACTCTGAATAACCGTCTCTTGTGTTTTCATCTCTATTCTAGTTCTCATCTGCTCATTAAATTTTTTCCTTAACTGCATTTCTCCATACGTTGAATATCAAGTCTGAGTTTAATTTTAATTGTCATTCCGCTGAGTTATTGCGCAAATAACTGAGTAATCGAAGTGAACTTGAATTCTGACGAATTTCCGCTTCAAGCCAACTAGATTTCTATCATAAACCACATAAAGCGCAAGAGAAAATTCTTTGACTTGCGTGATAGAAGTAACCAAGGATCTATTAATCTCTCCCTAGATCATCAGGTATTAAGGTCGTTGTCGTGTGAGTGAACTGATCGTATAATTACGTTTGATTTCGAGCCACTCGATTACCGCTGTCTGTCAGTACTGCCTACAGAGGGAACTGCACGTGGAAAAGCGCCCAGGTGTAGTGGTAGCTGTAGCTGCCAACAGTCAGCAGCCCTCATTGCTGCAGGCTGTACTGAGTTTCGGCCTGTAATTCTATACTCTTTGATTTATTTCTTTTCTAACATCTCTCTTTGGGTGTGACTCGTGTTCTCTACAGTAGACCTGGGTGAGTGGCATCGGCATTTCTTCTGTTTAGATTTCTGTCCTTCTTGTTTAGTTTTATCATTTTGAACCAACGAATGTTGAAATACACTTCAAATGTTTAATATTTGTACCAAACCGTGCTCATAAGAATCATGATAAAGGCAGTCTTTTTATTTTTTCCCGGTGTTTTTGAATGGTTTTCGGACAATGTACGGTTCTATTAACGATAAAACGATGCTGTTCTTAATTTTCTTGTATCTTCAGTTAAATTTTTTCACTTGGAGAATTTTATAGAATGTCAAATTACCATGTGTTCATTTTCCCCTGACGTTAGCGTACGAATGAAATTTGCTTTTCATTGCACCTAGCTCATCCTTGTTCTAGACTCCTTATGACAGGAAGCTGAGTTGAAGTCAGGAAACAAACTTGAGAGATGTTATCTAATGGACGAAATTCTTGGCATTGTTTTATGGTGAACGCTGCAGTTGTTGCTGCTGCCACAGTTGGTGTATGTTACGAGTACTACCATCGCTGCTGCTACTGAGGCGTGCCATCTCGACCTCTGATGCTGTTATGACCACATTTTTTGCGGGTGTTGCTATCGCTATTTGTATACACCGGCTACTGTCACTTCAAGGGCCGGTATAGAACGAACTCTTCTACAGATATTGTTATTACTGCTACTATTCACCCCTGTCCCTGTTATTTCTTAAAAGAGATGGTGTTCACAACCTTCCAGAGGGAGGGGAGGGGAGAATTTGTTCTAAAGTGATAGTTCACCTGCGTTTTTAAGAATCGGCTCTTCTTGGTTGTAGCCCTTTTGGCCGGTTGCATTTCACAAAATCAGCTACACCTGTTGCGGGAATGCGTTGTGTGTTATGATGTGTTCAGATTTTATGTTTACGTTTTGAATTCTCATTCTGTCTCGTGTAGGTGACCGGCGTCTTGTGTAACTATTCTCATTTTAATGATTCGTCTCGAACAGAGATACTAACGCTTTATTTTGCCAGCGTAGACAACTGTGCCTAACGATTTACCAAATTTTTACCGTCGTGATGCCACTGAAATCCAAACAATACTCATCGGAAACGGATATCAAGTACTGAATAAGCGAAAACAACTGCTGCATGCAGTAAAGACAAAATCTTACTGTTCAGGTGAATGAACAACTTCAATTTTTGCTACAAATAAGGAACGATGTTCAACGTATATCATCTGCGCTGATGATCAGTGGTAAAGAACCAAGCCTTATCAAGTACATGCACTTTGTACTTCAAAAGTGAATGTTGCTTATTAATTCCTCCATCGAACTTTGTTTGGTCTGTTCGCTACACATAAACACAATATTGGCTTTGATCTATTGCCTTAAAATTGGCTGCTGCGTTCTTCTATTGAAGGTGCGCGGTGCACAGAGCTCTATGAGTAGCCCGCGTTTGTGTATAGTATTCTATCTGTTTTTTTTTCTGCAACTGATTTTTCCACTCGAGTTCCATTTGTTGTCGTTCGCAATCACTCCAGAACCTATCTGCAACTTGTTTTAAAGAAACATGAAAGCAGATTTGCTCGAGGAAGTCTCCATTGCTCGCGTGCAACAGGAATGCGTCAACATCCCACGCTGCAGGAATTGGTCTATTTTAAGATCCTAGTCAGAATGTTGGTATCGTACTTGCCTTGAGAAATCCATTGCATTTGACTTGATAAAATCTCCTCTATTGTAAGCCACCATCAATTGAGCAAGGGCATGCGCGCTGGTTTTGATCGATGTAACGCCTCTGGACATGTCGAGCTTGCAGCGTCTTTCCCTTAGCTTTCTTCATTTTTCTGCGAGGGAAAAATTTTTTTGTAAGCAGTTGAAGATTCACTGAATTCTATTTGCGAAATTCTATTACGTAACCAGTTACTGATTTAAAAAATTAGAGAATTACTACAGAAGTATGTGATGTGGCTCCTTGCAATTATGGCCCGATGCTTCGATGTGTCTAAGGAACCCTACGTAATTACGATTATTATCCCTATGTTGCCATGCCAAGTATTTTTTCTTAAACTGCGAGGACCGTATGAATCCTTACTATTATTTTCTTGTGTGTGTGACGAAACAGCAGCATTTGAGGATGCTTTGATGGATTCTGCAGTGGTTCGAACTGCCCTGCACGCCTACTCGTAGTGGTGTGAGGTTTTCCCTGTTTAATTATGTACTGAAGACGTTTTACAACTGTTGAAAATTGCTTTATTTCAGTTACTATAAACTCTATTGGATTGTGTTTGAGGATTAAATTCTTTAAAATGTTTACAACTGCCATTACTATCAAGAAAGCATTTATTCGCAGTCCAAGGTTCTGCTGTTCGCTATTTACTCTGTACGCCGACGTTCAATTTTTTGTTACACTTCATGTTCTGAGTTAATTTTGTCGGAACTAAACTGACACTTTTGAACGTCCGCAGTGAATTCTGTTTCCTCGCTGAGTGCCGGGGACTTGAATGTCAATCGTTAATTACTATTTATGCCTGTTTCACGTTTTAACACGCATCTTGTTCTGAAGTTAACGCCCCTGTATCAAATTCAATTCGATCCTTCACTCGTACTCCATTAGAAGCCGTTTGTATTAAGCGATGTAGTTTGACTCAACTGAATAACAGCCTAGCGATAGAGAGAGATGTAGGTTCGTTATGTTAGTCGCCGCTTAGTGCGATGTGTAAGTCACTCATCTCTGTGGTCGTTTCTTGAATTTGATTCGTAGCTGTTCTGAATGTACAGTTTCATCTGTTTTAATTCAAGCTGACTTAGTGATCCATGCAAATAGATCATACGCCATTAAATTCATTTGGTTTCCTGTCAAATTAGTTGGCTGAAAACTTGCGGAGTGATAGCTACCTGCGATAAGGTTCGAAGGCTAACTGATTTCTTGCAAATCGATACAGCCCCCTAGCCCTCCTGTCACACACGCACCCATCCCTACCTCGCCCATGTCTCCCCTCCGCCACAATCCTCAGAGATCTCGCGAGCCCGGTGGTGCGGTGCTAGCGATATCTGGCTGGAACCCGGCGCTTTAATGGCTAACTGTTCGGTTCCGCCTCCCCGGCGCTGGGCGGTGGGAACCAAACTTTGACACAACACCTCCCTCGCCCCCGCGTCCTGGGTGCTGCTATGCACATACCGTGCTTGCTTAATTCTATTCTTCGTCTGCTCAACGCTCTCATTCTGCGCTATAATAGGAACAGAATTGCGTGATATGTGGCGGAATGTTAATTTGGTTTCATTTGTTTTTCCCCATGGGTTTCTTCAACGTTTGCGGTTCTTCCCTCTGCTTCAAGAATAATTTTAATGAATCCTTGAAGTAGAAACGCGTCGAAAACATTATGTCCCTTGAAGCTGATGGTGCTCAACTCGTTCTATTATGTGTTTAAATTGAATGGATATCATAATTTTTTTACATTTAATGTATAGTTTTAAGGGACTTTCTCGTTCGTTGTCGTTTTAATTTGTTTTTACTGAATAAATAAAAATTAGCCCATCCATGAATGAATTTAGTAAATTTATCCTGAAAATCTTTGTATATCTTCATTACAAAAACGAATGGAAATTCTCTCTTCGATAATACAATTCACACGCTGGCTCGTTTCTCTTTTTATTTGTTTAACATTGAGGTGTTTATAAAAGATTGGTAACTTTTTCTCTTGGGCTTAATCAGTTTCCTTCGAACCTTCAGTGAGAGCTTGAGACTTTAACCCGGAGATAGAATTGTTATCAGGCTTACGCGTGCGCATCTTCCAGTTGGATCTGTGAATAACTGATGGAGCTGAGCTAAATATGGCTTGAACCTCTCTAATGAACTAAAGAAGGTACTGCTTCATCTCTTGTCTCACGGTGGTAGCTAGCTAAGCTTTCTTGCTCTGCCCAGCCCTTATTGTGACGATGACTGCTGGGCGGCTGAGCTCATATCTCCTCTCTCGCCACTTGTGCTGTGCTGTCTTGATGGTTTGCCTCTTTCTTGTATTGCGCGTGTTGCTTTTTACAGTTATGGTCTACGTTGTGATGGTTTGTCGGTTGTGATCATTCATGTTGAGTTTGCGTGAGAATTGGCCATTGTTTTCGTGCTTCTGTTCGATTGGGGCGTTCGTAAAATGGGTAATTCTAGCTATTTTTGATTAACTTTTGAAAGTGCTGTACGCCTGATAGGGGTTCGCATGCCAGCAATGATTTTGTGTGTTTTTATGGGCGAAAGAGTCTTGAAATAAGGAATGTAGCTTTTCTGAATCAAACGGTATCAATTTAGGCACAATTGAAATGATGGAAATTGAATAAAATATTCAATTTTAACGAAGTGCTTTCAAACTGTTCTCGGCTGAGATAGGCGGACTGTTTAAAGTCATCGAATGTACTTGTGTATAGTAATCGGTCGCTTTTGAACTTATGTAACTTGTTTTTTCTTCAAGAAATATTTTTTGGATCCTTCATTTGTGTAGGGTACGCTTAGTGTAATTTCAATTTTATAAGGATTGAAAGCTGAATCAGGACATTTCCTGATGTACAACTAACCGGATAAATTATGATAAATTATGTCAACAGCAAAATTAATTTGTTAAATATTTACATCTTGTTCACCATTTTTTGCACTTGATGAGTCTTTGTTCGCATTAATACAGTTTTGTAAGGAGAAAAAATGCATCCGATAATAGGATCTCAATCCCCACAGGTTGATACAACTATTGTATTTATGGAAATGAGCGCTCCCTGAGGAAAATGCGAGGCCCTGAAGTGAGTGTTAGTAGGCCTTCTTTTTGGTGAAATGAAATGTGTTTCTTGTTTTGTTATGGACCTTATTTTCGGTTTACTGCTGTCCTGTTTTTCAGAATCTCTGATTTTCTTCTTCAATCCTAACCTTCCTTCTTTATTTACTGTTTCTATGCGCGCGGGATTTCGCGTTACATAGATTCCGTGTTGCCTTGACTCTATCCTAAATGGTACCTTCATCCTTCTTCTCTTTGAACCTCTTTGTTGTGGCATGTTGAGTTGAAACTAACATCTAATTTAATCTAGTTGCTCCTCTTTTATTTTCTTGTGCCATTGGTGCGGAATGAGAGAAAAATCAATCAGTAGGATCTCAACGCTTTTGAAGTACTAATCCAATCACTCACATTTTCCGTTCGTGCTGCTGTTTTCCTACTTTTTCGGCAGCTATCCTATTTCACTACGTTCATATCGAGTATTTTAGCTTTTTAATGGCAACTTTACTTATTTGTCACCTATTTAGGAGTTCTTCAATGTCGGGAAACGTGCGCTTTGTGTGAAAAATGCATGTACTCTTTAAATCTGTATTTTATAAGATATCTTTGAAATGTGTCACTACTGCTGCCTTCTTCTGAACGAATTCAGCTCCGAGGCCTCAAGTAGTGGCAATTCTTCACATTTCAATTTCATATACATGGTTTTTGAAGAGGAAATCCTTGAGCTTCGTAGTGATAATTGGGTCGAGGCACTCACAGCGACAACTCTATTTCGCGTCGTGATCTTTTATTGACTGCCGTGGTCGTGAAGTTGTCCTCCGATTTAACGACTGCTCCTCATGGGGGCTTCATAATTAATTTCTCCTGCGAACTTCCCGCCGCCTTGACCTCGATTGCCTGGTGTTGCGTCGGCACTTGCTCTCAAGTTTTTCTCATTCACCCATTACTGATGGAGCAATGCCTAGGTGTGCGGGAATTGTTGCGTGCCAAAATTTTTGTGTCATTGAAAGACGCATATTTCATGGTGCTTCTGTTTTACCGGCTTTAGGCTTTGTTTGTTATTTGGCGAGTAATCGACTGTCTCATCACTTATAACTAATTTGGTTGAAATTCTATCGTTCACTTATGTTATACTGAGTTTCACAGTATTAGATTTGAATTTACCGTTTTAGTTTTTTCTAATATTCAACTATTAACTTTTTTTTAATAGAACCATTTGATGCAGCTGAGTTTCCAAGTTTAAGGGAGTTGTTCTCAGTAGTGTTGTGGCTCCGTTAAAATATATGCTGAAGCATTTTATATGTCCAACGGCAATTGTGTGAGTTCCCTGTAATGAGTTGCGCAATTCATGCTCGATAATGCTCTCATTGAAGCAAATGAGCCTTTCTTTCAGGTTGTTAAATTTGATCTTAAGTGTACTCTGTTGGGTTAGAATAGTAAATTTGATTTAAAGTGTGCTTTATGCTTAATTTACCCAAGAAATTTAGCGTCATGACTGCGTTAAGAGAAGCGCAGGGATAATTTTTTGTAACTTGGTTTGTTTAAATCTAACGCAGTGTGGCAAAAGTATCCGTATCGGATACGGCTTCATTCTTTTATTTAATGGTGGAATTTCTGAGTGTGTCAGTAGTAATGTGGTAATGGCATTAATTTGTGTTCAAATAGTGAACTCGCGCTGACATGTCTATCGCTAAGATCGAATTGCGCGCAATAGGTAAACGTTTTGGCCGTCCTATTAAAAAGACGCGGATATTTTTTTGCATATATGAGTGTGTCAAAATGATCTCACTCAATTCGGTATGTAATGCGATCATAATTGCAAATCCCTTCTAGAAGGGGTTTAATACGTCGATTATTATAACAAAGGAACGACGAGGACTGAGGTAAGCTGCCGCTCCAGCCCCCTGCTGCCCTGACATTTCGCTCAGAGCGTAGTGACTTTTTACAGCTTCCTCTGGATAATGCTTTATGATGATATTATTCGGTATTGTTTGAACGCTTCTGTTTCACGTTTACACTGCGATTTTATTGTCACCCGATTGTTCCTTTCATTTTTATTGCTGCTACCCTTGTTGAGCGGTACGAGCTTTCCTTCCACATTTTACGGTCCAAAACCCCCGTTAACTTTTCCATGTCATTTGTGCGTATTGGGGCTGTTGTTTCCTAACTCGTGTTCGTAAGAACTCTTTTATGTTGCTCTTTAATTGATTTTCATTTCTATTAAGTATACTCTAGTTTGAGAGAAGTCATTAGATAACATCTATTTTATCCCGATATATCATTCTTAATCCAGGTCGCACCAATTCTGCCATCCACAATGCCTTCGCCACCGATCTGGTTCTGTTTTATACCATTTGGGTGCGATGAAAGCGACTGCCCTCCAGCATATGTTTAAGACTCCTAAGTATAGCTGTTTGGAGGTAGGAATATTCTTGAGGTTCTCTATATGGAATGATGAAAAGTGTTTAATCAGCGTTCAAGTAAATTCATTGGATACAAAGCCTGTGCGGCTAAAGTTAGTGTATTCTCTCATGAGCCAACTGAACAGTCCTGTTTTGGTTGTCTGCTCGCAGTTCGTGCGGGCAATGTCTAACCTCTGTTGTCACATTCATATTTTAAGTAGGGATTTTAGATTCCTAAATGTTTCAACAAAAACTGCGTGTTTTGTACTTTTCCGAAGCCGTGGGTTTCGTTTTTCGTTTATTTTACACGTCTTCAAATTTTTTGGCTTTGTTATGGGTACAAAAAAAGCGGTAAGTGCCGTGGAGTTTCATGATATTGTTTGGATTTTATCCATGTATTCAAATCTAATGGCAACTGTGTAATGAAGGTACGTGATAAAAACATTGCCCTCCAAACTTCCGAAGTATAGCTCAAGCTCATCAGCAAAAAACAATTTTTCTTAAAAGTACGTATGTCGACAAAAATTTTCGTGAGGGACAATAGCAAATGAAACAGGTAGAATCAAAATGAAAATCTGTAAGAAATTCAATAATCAGCATTTTAAATGAAATGGCAAATTTAAAAAAATGGTTGAATGATAATTGCTACCAGCTTGAGGTGCGTAATGTATGTTATTTTTAATATGCGTGACATTTCGAATTCGCAATGTACGAGTAAATCAAATTGAGATCCTACTCTCCTGAAGGTTTGCTCGTCGCCGTTTAGCAAATAGTGGGAAAGCAGGACCCAGAACCCGCTGTTCCCACAGTTGAGCCGTTGTCCCGTTGGGGAGCTATGGGCCACCCTGCAGCGCTCTGCGTGACCGACCGCATCACGCTTCAGGGACCGACGTGTCGCTGCGGCAATGAAATCTGGCCGCCATGATATGTTCGTATTGTTGCGCTGTGAACGCAGATGGAGACATCACTTCGTCTCGTAGCCGTTTGTGCGAACCTAATTTGTTATTGTCTCGAATTGAAATGTGCAATTGGGAATTGTCTTAAAATAGATTGGAAATAGTCATCATAATATTTTCAGTGTCATTTAGAGTATTAGCCAAGCTTATTATATTCTTATGATATTTAACCTTCTTATAGCATTTTAAATTTAGCTAAGTAAGTTAAAATGTATGAGCTAATTTTTCTCAGGCAAAATGTAAGATGGATATTTGTAGATTTTCGATCAGACATCCCGGTTTGTGTGGTCGGTTGTAGAATTTGAATCTCTTCGCAGGATACAAATACATCTGTGGTAATTAGTGCACCCAGGAGAAAGATGCGAGGTTCCGAGCTGAAGGTTAAGTAGGCCTTCCTTTTGTTGGAAGAGAAATTTAATTTAATTTTGTAACGTAGCATCGTTTTTTCGGTTCACAGCTGTCTTTTTTCTGCACCTTATACTTCCTCAGCTTTCATCTTATTTCTAGAACTTCTCTCAATCTTGCTATTTCTTTATGCAGGGTGTAGAGACGCGTTGCGGATAGATTCAGTTTCATCAATTCTATGCTAAATGGTGCATCCCTCTTTGGTCTCTTGGGAGCGCCTTTGTAGTGGTTACGGAGGCTTGAACTATCTTACAATCTGATCCATTCTTTAGAATTTGAAACGCATGAATTGTTAATTTTTCGAATGAAGAATTGGATAATTCGCAGTATTTGTCTAATGTGGCCCGCACGTTGATGGATGACCTGCAGTATCAATTCACGCTGTATGATTGAAGATCCTTTCTTTGGAAAGACCCTCATTCCGCGATCAATTTGAATCGTCTCGTACGCTTTGCAGTCTTTGAATGGCGGATCGTCAAGAAGATATAGCTGACAAACGGATGAGTTTCTCTTCATTCCGAAAGTATCGGAAGTTTTGTATTTATTACTTTTATTTTCAGTGTAACTTTCTTCATAAAAAGTGTTAAATGGAATGATCTGCGCATTGTTATAAAAGTGTTAATTTATGTGTAAGATATGACGTCTTGCGCACTTTCCTCGCTGTTCACATCTTCGAAATGTCATTCAGGTGTTTTGTTATTCAATTTTTATTTTGAAAAATTTGGCTCCTTTAAAAATGGACCCGCATTAGAGCTAAGAACTCGGCGGTTTTGTTTGTTCCCACGCGAATTGAGCGCATTTCCGTGGGCCAATCTTTGCTCACTTTTCAGCTGACCGAGCCGCTGTAATTGCAGCTTGTAAATGTCTACTAGCAGTGCTGTCCAAATTATTTACTGCCTCTTTTAAACTCAGGCTGGAGGTTGGGAAATTGTGGTGCTTTTGGTAACAGCCGTAGTGCTCGCCTTCCTCTTCTTGTTCTATGCATTGGCTTCATGTTACAGTGGATATTCCTTCTAAAAATTTGTATTTTTGTTCATGGTACTTTTCTTTCAAAGTATAATATGGCATAAATCACTTCGCAACGAATCAGTTACTAATGTTTGCAAATTACTTCATTCGGGTGGAGGAAGTTTTTGTCCGTTTTTTTTATTCTTGAAGTGTAGCCTTCGATTTTTTTCTATTTAGAAGAATATTCATACCTTATGGTTTGATAAACTTTAATAATATGTCATTTTACTGGCTGACAAAACTCTGCACGTGCTTTGCATTTTAATAGTCCGCCGAAGTTTTTTTTTACTGAGTTTTAAGGAATACCTTTGTAGTCTGTTCCGTATATTATGTTGAAGGCGCTATTTGGTATGACCAGGAGAATGTACTCCCTACACCTTAATTTTTACACCTAAAAGTATTTTTTGCAAATAATCAGTTCTTTTCTTGGGGACTCTAAATGGGTAAGCTGATGGAGGTCGTCCTTCAGCATATTTTGAAGCGTAAGTGCTCCTTGTAGGATTTCAGAGCATTGCCCATGGATGTTCTGTTCAACGCTGCCGCTACCCCGTAGTGACGCTGTGTTCTTGAGAGGAGTCGGTTGTTGTGAGAGAATAGGCAATGCTTTTCGCTGGGTTTGTTGAGGCTGTTACGTTTGTTAGGCTCTTTTTATTGTCTATGTAGAGTGACGAGCCGTGGTACCATTTAACCGACCTCTTGTGCAAGTCATTTTTTGTGTCTCCTCCTCTCACTGCATCTCTACTTTTCGTAGACATGCTAATGACGGCCTTTTTCCCTTGCCGCTGCTGGTTTTGTCGTCCCTGTGACAGCGAATTTTTTTATTCTCTTGTGTTGCCACAGAACTATTCTTCATGGAACTTTTGTCGTAATGATTGCTCGCGACTATAGGAACTGTTGCTAAACTTGGAGTGCATGATGACGTACTCCAGGAATTGGGAAATGTTAGCAGTTCATTCGTTGAATTTGTTTGAAGATCATGTCGTGTTGAATGCAGCTTGCTTGATTGTTTTGTGAACTATATTTTAAATTATGTCAAACGTTTTGTTCCGTACAATTCTGCTTGAGTTATCAATTGTGTTTTAGAAGGCTCCTGTGTCAGAATCCATTTTGCAAAATCTGTTCTGATAGTAAAAAATTCTCTCCTGGTGTATACGCTTTCTTTAAATCACATTTTTAAATTTAATTTTAATATCGAGCTGTTATTCATTTATTCACTTTATATAATTCATGTTGTTTGACTATATTTGTTGAAGATACTAAAATTTAACATTTTCTCCTTCGTCCGACTATGGATAGAAATGTATTATTTTAAATTCCTACTTTTTGTGTTTAGATTGAAACTCTGCTTCCAGTCTCGATGCATGGAACTTTCTATAGTTGTATTCAAACGAATTAACGAATTATTTGTACTTAGGGTGACATGAATCAAGAATTTTACAACCTCGACCTGTTTATTTTCTTGTTTCAGTATTGCTGCTGTGTAGAGGAGCAAAGCAATGCCATAAATGCAGTATTTATACCCTCAAAGGGGGTACAACTATTGTATCAGTGGATACTAGCGTTCCTCTGAAAAAAATGTTTATTAACATCGTTTCATAAACTTTTAAATCTTGGTGTTTCTATACGCATGGTGAGGGGACACACGTTCATATATTCTCTGTTCTCTTAATTCCATAGCAAATGGTGTCTTCCTCTTTCTTTTCTTGAGAGTTTTTTAGTTGTAGTTCATGAGGTTTGACCAACATCTGATCTAATTTTCAAGATAGGTGAGTGATAACGTACTGCTTTCATCAGTTCTTATTATACTAAGACTACTGAACTGCCCTCTCACCAGTCTCTGTTTTCTGCTGGGCCAATTTACCGGAGGACACGAAAATAGCGATAGTGTCATGAGGTGCGCGGTGCGTTGTGTACATGTAGGCTTGCACTGCAGCATCCTTCGTAAGCTTGCGGCTAGCGATTGCGCTATACGCAAGATTAACGGTGAAAAGCACGCGGGCACGCCTCTGCTCGCTTTAATTGTGTACTTTGTGCGAGCGATTCCATAGACTTTCCACTTTCTGTTGGTGAGCGAGAGTACCGTCAGCTGTCGCTCCTCTGTCATCCTTCTTTGTGTTGCCACTGTTGATGACCCTCACACTCTTGACGCCACCTATGATGGCGCCCGGTATTGGTTGCTCTTGTTCCATCTTTCTCCACATCAAATTGGTAGTACATTTGTACTTCGAATAATTTTCTCAATCGTTCTCGCCCTAGGCAACGAAATAATTATTGAAATTTGTTATTGGCCTATTATACTTGAATTTTAGTGCGTTTTGCTATGTTAGAGGGCTGAATTCCTCATTTATGGTCATTCAGTTTCATATTGTTAGTTTTTATTGGGATGACTGAGTGAAATGTTTGTTGCCTCGTTAGACTGCAGATGGCGGCTTTGAAGGCGCTGAATATTGAGGCACGTTTAGACCAGCATAAAGTACATCTTATTTAGAATTGAAAAGTTGAACAATTATTGATTTGTTCAAGGTTTCTCTTTTCGTGAGTACTGTCACTTTTTTCTGATATTTTCTTCGGCTTGGGAAAAATTCAGCAATAAAATTAAATACCTGAAAGATTTACTCATTAGGAAATGTTTTGAGTTCTTTTATTTTTTTTCATTTGCTATGCTCTGCTCTCATTTGAGTTGCGGCCTTCCGACATCCACATGATGCTTGCACCATAGTCTACCCTAGTAGCATCTAAATGGGTTACCTGCAGTCAGACTTTTATTGAGGCTAGTTACTGTGGGCTTGTGATTTAAATTGAATAAATTAATGTACGATCTCCAAAAGCATATATTGTAGCGTGTAAATTTGATGGTTGATCCTAGTCAAAAGAAAGTTCAGTGTTGCTGTAAAAGTTACCACTCTTAGAGTATGAACAAGAGTGAACACTTGTCACCGTAGTGCTGTGAATTACGAAGAATGCTGTGCGTGAGTCCTGTGCTCGTCCATCAGCCTCACATTGAACTTGGAATTACTTTCAAGTGTTTCGTGTGGCTTGTAACTTCATCGATTTCGTTCATTTTGAGTTGCAGCTCTGGTCCTCGGGTGAATGTGTATTTTATTTTTGGGCAACTGTAGCGGAATGTTTCTTGAAACAGTTTGATCAATTTATTTATCATCTGACTTGTCAGAAATACTACTAATTATTCCAGGCTATGCACCTTCTCTTTTCGTTCGTGGTCAAATTTCATACTCAAATTATCTTTGTGATTACAATGTAGGGAGATAATTTTCGTGTTATTCAGTACACCATCGTTTATAAATGCAAACGTTTTTTTTCAGCCGAGTTGGCTTTTCCATTAACTTTTTACACAAAGTTGTTTATTAACATCAGCATCGTTGCATTCTTGATTGGATCCATCCGGTAAATCTCTTCATCATCTCATCAAAGGCTTGTGCACTTTGTCAGCTCCCCGCAATTCCACTTTCTCAACCAAATTACTTGACCCAAATTTTACGAGGCGTGTTCCGGTGTCTCTTTCAATCAGGGACATCTCTTCCTATGTGTCGTACATCTCTTGCAGCGCCTCTGCAATTATGAACCAACTGTGTGTGTGTGTGCACAATCCTGTGGGAGATCAACTCTTTGCGCTCTCCCGGGAAAGAATCTCACTTTTCGTGAGTAATTAGGGGGCCTCATGAAAATCAGCATCGCTGAGACGCGTCTTCTCCTGCATGTTTCGTCGTCGGTCTTGCCGCAACGATGAGCAAGTGTTGCGGTTGCCGTGTGGTCTCATCACTCTTCTGCGAGTCTGAGTACGGTAGTGCGAGCATTCTGCGCTCTCGGTAGTGAATTGGTGCCAGTTCTTTGTACCCCAGTTATGCTTCTCTGCATTCACTTGCTTGCCCCCAAATTGCGAGGAACTAATTTAGTACATTGCACCCGAATCAATCATAGGGCAAAATTCGGTGTTTAAACTGAAAATATAAAAAGACTCAGGGTAGCTTTTTTTTAAATTTTTTTAGTCGAATTTCCTCCTGTTCGTCCGTTAAAACCAAGATATTTTTCTGATCTTGAACCCCTCATGGGGATACAATTATTGTATCTATGGGAATTAGCGCTCCCAGGGGGACAATGTGAGGGCCCGAGCTAAAAGTTAGGTAGGCTTTCTTTTTGTTAAAATAACATAAGTTTTTGTTTTGTTATGGACCAACTTTTTTTCGGTTCACTGCTGTCCTGTTTTTTCAACACCTACTGCTTTCTTCTTCAACTTTGATCTTGTTTCATGGACTTCTTTCTCATCTTACTATTTCTGTGCCCTTTCTGCATAGATTCCACGTTCCCTTAACTCCATACTAAATGGTGCTTTCTTCATTCCTCTCTTTGGATCTCATTTGTTGAGGATAGGGAGGCTTAAACTAACTAATAATCTAATCTTCGTGATCTTAAACAAAAAATTTTCAGTTATCGGTCTGGCTAAGGTGTTCAAAACATGTTGTAGTGAATATCCCATTGATCCTCATTATTTCTTCATAGTACAGATCACAATATACTTTCAGTTAAGGTATACCTCTATATCACATGTGGTCTTTATCACGAATTTTTCAAATCCTTCCTCACAGACTGAACGATACGATTTTCTAACTGGCAATTCTGCTTCGCAGCTGCAAATCTTAACGCATGGAGCCTCCCTCCATGATCTGCTCTCAGACCCCTTCTGTTTCTTACTTGTATAAACGATATCGTGAAATCTACACATTTCTTACAGTTTGTGCCATTTGCGGATAACAGCACATTATCGTCGAGTTTCTCCCCCGTACATATCGTAAGCATCGCAAGCCAGATAATTTAGGTATTGAATAGCGTTTCGCTCTGGCTCGTAGCAAGTAAAAGCAGTAAAAACATCAATAAGACTTAATATATACTATTCTCGATGAGAAAAAGAAACGCCACTCCATAGCATTATGATTTAAACTGAGAAAAATTCTTGAGACTGACTGCTGCAATTTTTTTGGTAATGATACATTTGGATGAAATTTGACCTTCAAATATCGTACCGTATCATATGTGTAAAAAGCTATTCTAATCAATAAGAAATTGCTGAAAATCAAGCACATTCGACCAAGAAATGCACTAAATATTCGGCCTATCCTGATATTCAATAAAATGTTTAAGTCTGGTTTGAATAAAATTAAACGAAAATGAAACTGACGGAATTTTCTCCTATTAAAAGGCTATTAGAGCTACTTCCAACTTAGAATACACCGCTCTCTCAAATAAATCATTCCAGAACTTAAAGACATGAAAACTGCTTTATTACCACTGATTTCATCGAGAAGGTTTATGTATGAAACATTTGAAACTAACGAAAATTCTGACTTTTTACATAAAATTTACGCTCCCAGTTTTATGATTACTTTACGAGAAGTAGAAACATGTTCATAGTTTCTTATTACTCGAAAGCTAAATCTCAGAATAGTTTTCTTTTCGCTGGAACCAAGTACCAAATATTGCCATTTCATACTCTTCGATATTTGTAATGCCCCCACCTACTCGGCCTTCAAAAATGATTTTGAAACTTGCATATTCTTAAATTACTAGGCACGTAAAAAATAAATGAGGAAATGAAAGCTGTAGTATTATAAAAATCCAACTCCATTTTTACTCGCCTTCCATTCAGTGCAATACGAGACTGTCGAACTGCAAGTTACGGATTCAGTTTACATGTACTATATTGCATCAAACTGAGCTTGATCGAATTGGTAGTGATGAGAGTTACATAATTACTGAAGTGTGAACCCGATTTTGGAATCGATAACTTTCATCTGTGAAATTGATTTAATTGGCTCATGAACGTCGTTGGTTTTGTCTTATTTGGAATGCATATCAAGATAAAAGTTGCTTGTGCAGACAAATTTTTGTACTTCTGTGTAAATTAGCTTACTGTTTCTAGCAAGTCTGTTATTTTCTTTTACATAAACTGTTCCAAACGCTGTATGGTGGTCCCGTAGTCAGTAATGATATTGAACAGCTTCGAGCCTGGCTCGTACTGCTCATTTGATGCCTTTTCAGCGTAGTCAATCCGGACCTCTGCTGGTGAAGGATCCTCACTGCTTTGAAATCATCTTCTGTAGAAACTGTGAATTGAATACTCTAGTATACGCTTATTAAGTCTAATTTAACACTTTTAGCTATTGAAATCTTGAAATAATCCAAATTAGAATTTTTAGAGCTAACGATCCGGTTGAGCAACTCGTGTAGTCATGTAATGGAAAGGAGCTTCAGGTTATTGAACGATGAGCGTACTAAGTTGTTGTTCCAGCTGTGTGCCTCAGGAGATCAAAAAAGAACATTCCATTAAACAAAGTATAAAAATGTTATGCATTTGTGTGTTACTAATTTCATTCTTATTACTAAGATAAACTCAGCAATTGTCCGTGAACTTTTCGCTGCAACGGTGAATTTCATTTAATTCTGGATGTGGTAGTGATACGTCATTTTCCACCTTCATTTACGTGGGGGTTGTGTTGAGGCGTGGGAGCAGGCGAACGTGTGGCAGGAACATGGGAAGTTTCCCATGGAGGGCTCTTTTGTGCCGGGGGTGTTCCTCTGCATGATGCTGGCCACTCTTTGCTTTGGGGTGCCGGACTCTTATCGGGGACAGAATTTCTCCGAATGTTAATTGCATCCTTGCCTCTGGTGCTGCTGTGCTACTCATCCAACTTTTTCTAAGTGCTCTCATTTGCGATGCTTGTGATGCTGCAGTGTTTTTGTCCTATTGAGTTTTCTTGCAATTATCTTTGCTTCTGTGAAAATGATTCTGCTAGCATATCTTGCAGCACTGTCGAGTATTAAGTAATTATTTTCTTACCTTTTTCGGTCTATTTTCGTGAGAATGATGTTCTCTTTCAACCCTTATGGTGTGACGACTGTTTGTATTGTTAATCCTTGCCTCACATCTATGGTTAATTGCTGTTCTTCATTGTTCATTCTTTTGTTGCTGATTTGCTAGTCCAACTTGCCATCATTTATGTTTTGAATGGCCTTCGCGTCTATTACAGGCAGACAAGATTCAGTGATAAATGCTACTCTGTATGAGCCATTTAGTTAATTTAAGTTATTTTCACCGATATTTTCCCACTGTAATGGTTTGTCGTAAATTACCTCAGTAAGAAAAATAACGAGGTAAGCCTACTTGAATTAAAATGAGACGGTCTTTTCGACTACCCTTGGCTTGAGTATAGCGAACTGCGCAGTCCCCGCGCCTGCTTGTCAGGTGACTGGGCTGTGTGCAGGCAGGCGCAGAAGCGCTCGAGTCCCTTCCGTCGAGGTCTGGGGTCACGACACACATTCGCGGGCACCCGCTAGCGGAGCTCGCATTTAATACCTTCCTCCGACGTAATCATCGAACTCCTTGAGACAGGAGGCCGGGGTGCGCGTATGCAAGGCTTCCTTCCATCTTAATCCCCTGTGAGATTTTGCTTGTTGCGGTGAGAACAAAGATCTTAATAAAATTTTTTTTTGTACTGTTACGGACCATCTTTTTTCGGTTCACTGCTGTCCTGTTTTTCAGCTCCTACTACTTTCTTCTTCAACTTACAATTTCTTCTTCAACTTACAAACTTCAACTTCAACCTCGTTTCATGAACTTCTCTCTTTGCGTAGTGTTTCTGTGCACCTTGTGCATAGATTCCGCGTTCCCTCAACTCCATACTAAATGGTGCCTTCCTCCTTCCTCTCTTGGAACATCTTTGTCATGTTTAAGGGAGGCTAAAACTTTCTTATATAATTGACGCGAGTCATTGTACAAAAGTTGGCCTTGTCTACACCTTGGTCTTTACCATAGGGAAAATATATTATAAAGGCCAGGATTCATTATTAACTTTTTTGGGATCTTTGAATTCTTTCGGTTCAGTGTGGATATTTTATGCATGTACAACTGCTAGATTCATTGTCATGCGTTCCAGCGATCATCTGTATTTTAATTTTAAAACTCTCCTAAGTTTTAAAGGTGATGCCTCCGCCTCCAGTGTTATCGTTGGATATTCTGCTTGATCGAACTTTGGGTTCAGACGAATAAACCAATTTGAGGAATGTTTCACCTATTCCTTCAGCATTCATGGCTAGTTAAATTTTATCAAACGTTTGATCAATTATATGAAGAAAAAATGAAGTCGAATATTACTCGTAATTGTTCGTGCCTTTCCTTTTTAAAAGGTTGCGAAACGTCTCCATCACCGGTTTAGTTTTAAAAAAGAATCGCTGACCGCAAATTTTCGGTAGAAGGAAATTGCATCGAAGCGCAAACGCTTTCGAAGTGATGGTGTTCTCTACACTAAACAGTTGTCGACTGGAACTTTTTGCTGTTAAGAGCTTTATTTTCTCGTTTTTCCTTGTCGCTGCATCGGCTTGCTTACTTGCCGACGAAAGTTGCGTGAAGCGAACGCAATGCTGTGGTCGGTTTTTGGAAGTGGTTCACATTGAGTTGTGCGAGTGCTCGTAATCATTTCCGCTTCTCTACTGGGCGGACTCTGGTTTCCACTCCATTGGGGAGCAGTGCCGCAGTTCGATAGAACGTTGACACGGTGACTGCGATGGGTTAAACCGAAATTCAGTAGTCAACTCAAACTTAAATTCAAACATTCTTAGCCATATGATAATACCAAACATTAACTGTGTCCATTAAATACCATTAATTTTGAAAGATTTTAAAACTTTTTCAAACGACCCATCGATCGTTTCGCAGTCAACGTGTAAAGGAAAGTGCCGACATTGTGTCTACTGTGTGCATAGTAAATTGAAGTGCTGTATAACTCATTCCGATCACTTTGATGGTTCGTGAACTTTGCCGTTGTTCTGCTATGAGTGAACTAGATTACTTCTCGTTCATTGTGTTGTGGCCATTTGGCCTCATGTGTTCAGAAAGCAATGATGTAGGAACTCGTGTAGTTGCTCGCGTGCTGTGCAGACTGGTCTAAAACATTTGTACTGTTGATAAGTGTGGACAGCTCTGCAGGAATTTGGACGTCCCAATTTTAACTTTTCATTGAAAAATACAGATCTAGTTATTTACTTCTGTTAACACATCGAGTGGCTTCGACGTTATTCATTTGAAATACGCATCTTAGCTACGTCCGAGTAGCTTGTGATTCTCTCCTGATATTCTTTTAAAACTAATCCTTTAGTCGTCAGTGATTTGAACTGGCGTGCTGTCAAATATGTTGAGGTCGCCTTGTGTGGCTGCGGTGGGGAAATGAGGCAGTAATGGCCGCTAGACTCATATTTAACTTATTTCCTATCATACGGTATGAATAAAATCTAATGACTTATAAAATTTTAAATTCCATGCTCAGCGTTTTGAAAAAAACGTTAAATTCATGTTACCGGAAAGAAAAGAAGTAATTGGAAATCTTGTTTGTTGTAAAAAGCTTGCGTTAATGCTATTATAACTATAAACCAAGCTTGGTAGTCGGGGAAAGGTTCCGTCGTGGGCCTGGCGGGCAAGCTATGTGACATCGTCTATCACTAACCACAAAATACCTTCGTTAATCCTTTTCATTTTTTCTACATCTTATATGCTCCTGAAACTATGGACAAAAAGCACTTGGATCGTCCTTTCGTCGTTCTCTTCGATCTGATGTCGATGTAATGCTGATGGCACAGAGTGAATGAAACTGACCGGAGCGGCAAGAGCCGTCGTCTGCGTGACGGAATAGAAGTTGTGTGAGTGGAAGGAATGCTGTCATTTGTGTGCGTGTCTTCTAAATCATGCTCTTCGCAGCTATTAACTAATTTTCCAGCGTTCCAAGCAAAGCTGAAGTAGCAGTGAGAAGAAATATGTATATTATAACTCGTTTTACCTGTTTGTGGTTAATATGAATGGCCTTGGCCTAAAACGTAGTCGTGGAAATCATTTATATTTGCCTTGTTTTTGATTTTCACAAATCATTTTGAAGATTAAAAATATGAATAAATACATGATTTCAGAAATAGATTGTGGATTCGCAGTATATTGAACTGCGGTAGTGTTCGTGAATTTTAGAAATTTAAGAAACAAATACGCGGTTTGAGAGATAGAGTAGCGTCATTTGACGAGTCTCTCCTGGAATTGTTCTTCAAAGAAAACTGAACTTCTAAAGAGAACGACCGCTTTAGCGGCGTGACTGCGCCAAACGTGAGCTGTCGGTGGCGCAGATCTCTACGTTCACTTCATACTACATGTGATGTACCCCTTGGTCGGCAGAAATTTGTATTCCTAATACTGTCATTACAACCACTGTTATTGGCATCAGGTAGTCACCTGCATCAGGACATGGACGGAACTATCGCTTGGCAAAGAACTAAAAAAGTCGCGTTGGGGCGCAAACTCGACCAGAAATAACAAACATGAGCAGGTTTATATGTGTGCCTTAAATGGTACATGGGAACAGTTAAGTGTTAAGAAGAAGACTATCTATAAATTTAGGCCCAACATTTTTTACAGATTTCGAAATTTTTCTTACAGATTTGACAAAAAAACGCAACAGATATTGTGATCTTCATTTAGGCCTGATAATTTACCACATTTTAAGTCGTTTAGCGTCCCCCTGGTTTTTAGAACTTGTGAGTCACTGTCAACCACTGACGCAGTTCTGTACAGTTTGAATTTTGAAAGTTTCTCGTAACAGTACGCTGTATTTCTTGTTTCACAATGGCCGCAGTCCAGTTCATGAACGTACCCGCAAACACCTGCATGCTCTCACTCTGCTAGACTGTCACGTCAGCGTATGACGCGCAATAAATATTGCTTACTGAATGACGCGAAGAAAGGCAATTGCAGACGTACTTCCCCAGATTTTGACGGATTAGTATCTCTTTTGGAACAATGTATTTTGAAGGAACTAACCTTTTGAAGCTATGTTGTAGAAAGTTGCTACACAAGGTCCAATTAGTTTATAAATTTTCAGGCGCATTGATTTCATCTTAAACTTGAGTTTCAGTATAAAACATTTTTTGCCATTCTATATTTTGTTTATTGAACGGAAGTTCTAGTTTGAGAAGATTACTTCACGAGTCATTAGAGGGAGGTACATAATTTTTTTTATCCGTTTTACCGTAACTCGTTCTTCCCTCATTACCCGATTTAAATGCGACCTCGTCTGATGTACAGTTTAAAACCAAGCACTGTTTTCTCTATTTGGTGACTGTAAAGAGTGCTCGTGTTCAGAAACTAAATGTGACTTATTTTGTTTCAGGTATGTTTCGGAAGTACTTCCACACCCTCGGTCGAACAGGTGAGTTGACGTCTGCAGCACAGGAGCGTGTGACTACTGTGGAGGCTGCCGAACTGTTGGCACTTGTGCGGTAATGTGTATATTTCAGTCAAACTAGAGTCCTAATCGGGAAGTTTTGAAATAATTTATGTATCATGAGTGAACTTATATACTATCTATCGCAAAATTGTTAAGTCTTCGACTTGAAATTACTTCAATTCGCCTTATACTTCCCGACTACGTATTTTTCCCTTCATCGACTGATATCAACAATTTCATGCAATCGCTCGCGTTTATAGTTTCGTCTGTCTGCATGGCAGACCTGCACGAAGCGTGATTACCTCAAAGCCCTCTCCTGAAGTGCGCGCGCTGTGGAACAACTTGGCGCTGCTATTCATGCAGGTAGTTATTGGCAATTTTCAGGGCATTCTGAGGCAGAACACGTGCGCACGCTGCACCTCAGCCTTGAAGCGTTTCTTGCTTCTAGAATTATTTACTGGAAAGACAATCACGAGAGGCGCGTCTACTGCACGCACGTCGCCTCCCTGTGCTGCTCAGCTGGCTGGCCTTCGTATTCATGTGCATTTTGGCGAGAGACCTCCGCCGCAGCGTGTACTGCTGGGACCTGCGTTGTTAGGCAGGGCACGCCAGCGCGCCGCGAGTAACTGAACCACAGACAAGGCACTTGTAACAAGCGCAGTGCAGTGCCAGATAAAGGGGAGGAGAAAGTAGGGCTTGAATGTGTGTGCGGGAGAGCGGAGGGGCGTTTCAATTATCCGTGAATATTGCTGACTCGACTGTTGGGGTGTTGATGGTTTTTATTTTTTTTAGTTAGGTCTAAAAGTTTACTGCCTTTGAGCAAGAACTTCATTGTAGTCATGCTTTTTGTTTCAATAGCTTTGTGCTGTCCAATTTCAAGTTTTTTCTATTTCCTGCGTTTGTGTTCATTCTTTCAAATTGGTACGACGTGCTTTCATCATTTTTTCTGACCTTTTGTAGAAATCTTGAAAATTTCCTTGTTTCCTTATCTAGTTTTGTTATAGTTTAATTCTGAATCGTTATAACGTTCATCATTGTTGTCTATTTTTGTCATAAACTTGAAAATCATCTATTAGTTTTTCCATTCTTTTCCCATTTTCATGAATATAGTTTTACAGAGTAACTTTATTTTCTCACCATATCTAGAACACCGGTAATTCTGAGCGACTAATGAATAACTCATGTTCTGCGTTTGCTGTTCTGCGATTTTCATGGTGATGAAGCCCTCACTGGATCGAGATGTGTAACGTGGAAGCTAAACTTAGTCCAGGTGCTTCGCGTAGCGGTGTTGGAAGAGAGCATTTGGCTACAGTAATTTACAAAATGTCGGAGGTATAGATGCGATTAACATGTATTTCGGTAGTGACTCACTAGAATGTAGAGTCTCATTCAGTCTGCTATTATCAAGATTTTGTTTAGGAGCCATAACACAGTGGCTGATGTGTGTGTGGCGGTGTGTGTTTGGCAACGCCGTCAGTTATTATATTCTGGGTAAAGCGTTTTGCCTGCACGAGCATTTCGTTACACTTCCTCGTTGCGTGTGTTGCGTAGTAACGGCATCGCATGTTGCTGTTGATGTGATGACATCTACCGAGTAATGTTACGAGCGGGGGCACCATTACACGGTGCACCGTCTTCCGCCCTGTAAACATGTCTCGAGCCTGCCTTCCAATGTCGTGTAAATATAGCTCTTGGAGATCGAGTTAAGCGTCGCCCTCAGGGGCTCGGGTTGTTACGCCTCGAAAATGTAACGGAAATGGAAATTTTGACTTGTGTGCGTGCGTGCGTGCTCGCTTTGTTACCATTATATTTGTCTGGGAATGTTTACTCGGTACATCAGAATGCAGATGAATCTGTGGGGATAGGAATAAACAAACTCATTTAAAATGGAATATGTGGCGCAATCGCACAGACACAGGCGGCAGATAAGCACCGCGTTCCATTGGGTGTTCGAGGATATGCTCGCAGTTCTTATGAAGTCGACTTGACTTCCACACATTCATGTGGGCTTAGTCCTTCAAGCACTCCATTCAACCGTGAGGTTCCTCCCTTTGTGTATTATTTGAATCGTGATCTCGTTTAATTTTCCCATCTTGGACGTCCAGTGTAAATTAGTCAACCGTAACCTGCTACTGAGTGATGACATTAAGAACTTCACCGATAAAATAGTTAAGAAGATGGAGCTGGACTCCGAAACGTTTTCGATTTTGTTTTTTCTCAATTTGAGTAAATATGACTAGTTTTATTAGCATTTTCTTCGCTTTTAAATTTCTATTAGCATTGCGATTCAAGCAAAGTGACAAATTTTTTAAAATAGTTAAATTTTGCGTTGTTGTGTTGTCCAATGTTTTATTATCTCGTGCGAGTTAGAAGTTGGGTCATTTTCTTAACATGTACGATTATTCCTTTATTTATTTCTGCATTGGGGGTAATCTAAGCAGTGTTGAAAGGCAATTCGATATGTGAAACGTGTGTAAAAAAAATTAAAGGACGGAATAATTTTTTGAATACGTTTAAAATTTGAAATACTTGCAAATTTAAGTAGAGTCATACACTTTAGTCTCGACGTGCTCTATAGTTTCTCGGTTCTCCTAGTCTCTGATGGGGAAGTGCCGTAGTATTGTTGCTTGAGTTTCACAGTTCTCGTGTTATTGCAGATTGGCGATGTTGAACGAGCTCTTCATACTTGTTTACTATAGTCATCCGGTTGGATTGACGAAGTGTGGGAGTAGAATGGACGGTTTGATTCATTCAATTACTTTATCCTAACGACCTTGAGGTGATTGACAATCTACTGCCGAGTGATCCGTTTCATGAAAATGTCCTGAACGTGCTTCCACTGTCGTCTTATTACTTCATGTTAGTATAACGGAATATTATTGGATGTTTCATCCGCAAGTCTAGTAGTATTCATGGCCACTAAAATATTATGAGGTGCTCATTAGTCAGTTTGAAGCTTGTACCTTTGACGGTTGTGGTTGAGCTCATCTCTGATGAGGCACGCTCCTGCTACGGCGCATGGTGTCAGCGTCAAACATTTTGTGTCGCAGTTAATATTCTTCGTTTGTCAGAAACTAGAATAAATACTTCAGCTTTTGTTTTTGAGTTGAGCACTCGTTCTAATCCTTAAAGAGCTCGCTTGATATTTCTGATATAGACCACGTCTCGACATCGCGTCAAGTTGTTAGTCTCGTGTAGCTTATTCTAAAATGGTTCCTGTAACTTGGTGGCGGCGCACAGTAGCCAAGTGCAAGATAACCCTCTGTCGAGATTGCTATCTACTGCTATTAAGTTATGTCTTGCATCGGCATTATAATAATATGACTCTTTTTGTAAGAGGCGTGCCCATTTATTTCCTACCCTTGGTGTCGGCTCTAATTGTATGGTAGTATCTTTTTTTACTCTTCACTTTTTTCAATCTTAAACCAAATGAAGACCTAGTCTTGTCTCATAATCATCATTGACAGTATTTGAATGTGTATACTTTGCCCACTGCCCTTCACTCGAGTCCTCATTTGATGCAAAGCTTGCAACGATTTAGTTTATAATGCAATTTTTTTGGTATTACTTGTATCAGTCTTCCAAGCTGATCTCATAATTTTTTTTCCTTCACAACAATAAATTTAGGTTTGATCTCGCACTGCAAGAACAGTTCATAGTGTGTCTGGAGTATTGGTGGATGTGTGCGGGAATTATTTAAGGCGTTTTACTGTGGCAAGTATTTGGGACACGTTTTGAAAATTGATCAGCAGTGAATGGCTCTAGGGATGGTGGGCTCAAGGGGATTGTCCTTCAGCAGGTCTTGAGGGTATCCTGCTGTTGTTCAGGGAACTTAACACGTTCATCTCGTCTCCGCAGTTGTTGACGGTTGGTTTGGTTCGGTTGTAAGTAGCAGAATTGGAAATTGACTCTACTGCTCGAATACATTCTTGTCCTTCCTAGGAAATATGAAAATGCAATTGCAAGATAACGTTTCACCTCGTATGATAAAAATTATTTTTTAAAAAGATTGCGAAACATGAAATCTCATTCATTTATACCGGTACATGAATAAGCAATTTACCGAATGGTGCACACAAAGCCAAATACTGAATATTTCTTCTCAGCTGGGAATTCTTAATATTCAGTTTTGACAGATCCTTAGTTCAGCGGGGAACGTGTTAAAGATCTGTGAGCTCCTCAGCGTGTTGTGACCACGTCCGCCTCCGCCAGCACCTCGTGTTCCCTCTATAGCCGCCCGCGTTGCCGGAACTCGCGTTGCGTCGCTTCTTGACCTTTTCTTCCGTAGGCTTCGATGACAGATTTAATGCGGACAATTTCGCTGGTGTGCAATTGGGAGCTGGTGCTTAAATTTCTTATATTGATTCTTGAAATAGGTCATGCTTTTAGGTGCGTTCTTCAGTGAGTGAAAAGTGAAGCTAGCTTTTGAATCATTAATTTCTTTTAATGATGCAGAATAGATTTTTGTTTTGTTACGACCATCTTTTTATGGTATACTGCTGTTTTTTTGCTCAGCGCTCATTACTTTTTTCCCAACTGTTATCGTGTTTCATGAACTTCTTTCAACCTCCTTGTTTTTTATGCGCATGGAATTGGGGCACGCCTTGTGATAGATTCCCCCTTCCTCTCTTGGGAACACCTTTGTTGGGAGTAAGGAGGCGCTAATTAACTCATAATCTGTAACCAAATTGCAAATTTTTACCAACTTTTTTATTGCGGCATCTGTCAATGCACAGTCGCTTTAATAAGTTCTAGCTCTTCCTCAAGCGATTTTTGTTGTTCATTTAATGCTCGTTTGACATTAACGCTGTTACTGGTGCGAGAAATTAGTGGCGCCTGGGGAGCCTACCGCGCTGAGGCGCTAGCGCCACAACTTGCTCCGACGTTCTGTTGTGCGCTTCAAGACGGTGCCAGGACCTTGGACAACTATTGGAAGATGCGCAAGCTTGTCTCTAGCCTCGTTTTTTTTCTCGGGCTTCTCTTTTTGTCATTTAGTTATAGTCAGTTTACGGAAACGTAGAAAATAGTGTCGTAGGTTTGGATTTTTGCCTTCGACTGGTCTGCCTTGACCTTTAAATTAGATTAGAACTGTGTTGAATTTTTCATGCATTACGTTGCACAAAATTGAAATAACAAAATAACGTTGATTCATTTTTGTGCGTAGTCCAATTGTGGTCATTGCGTTGACTACACGGAAGATAATACTTGTTCCCTGTTTTTGTTATGTGGTAGATCTGATTCGAATTTAAGAAACTTACGCATTTTGTTTGATGTCTATGTTTATGATAATCTTGTTTTATAGAAAAGTGCATCAGCAAACAATTTTACTAATTTTTCTTTTCTTATTTTTATTCTGATGGAGAAGAAATATTCAGTATTTAACAAGCATTACCCGATATTTTTCGAGTGAGAACCTACGTGCGTTAGCTTACTGGGCAATGCCTTGTATTGCTCCAGGTTCTGTGCAACACTGGATTTTGATTCAACCTATTTCAAGTGAACGTTTTTAATTATCATGGTTTGATGTATTGCTTCATTAATTTGTATTCTTTCTTATTTTGCATTTCAATGACTGTTCATGAAGCATCCGTGAATTATCATCAAACTAATAGACTAGGACTTGGCAGGCTATACCTTCTTTCACCTTACGGGTGCTGGCAGTACCTCACATGCTCCTTGGACAAAAATATCGTCATGCGTTGAGTTCGTTGAACCATCGATTTGCCTCTTGTTTCTTTGAGATTTCCATCACCAGTATCGGAACATTTTACTATAAAGCAATGGATATAATGGTGAAATTATTCATATTAAATTTCAAAATTTGTTGAATTCTCGATGAGAACGTTTCTACTTACCTGTCTACTTTGAGTTGGAGAAGTGAGTTCCTGGGGATAGTGACGTCTTGTAAGAGCATTTTGTGCGGTTGTTCGTGTCGTCAGTTTAGGAGTCCACTCCATTAATGTGAGGTGTAATGCTTCAGTGCGTCAGAGGGAAATTGACTGAATGACCTAACATGTTGTTATTGTCTTTGCTAGGTTGAAAAGATCGTATTAGTTAATGTTGGTTAAATTAGTTTTTGTGTTTCTACACATCAGTAGCGTGAAGGTATGCCTCTGTAGTCACTAAAATGACAGTTACGAAGTACGTTATGTACTCAAGAGCCTGGATGTTGAGTTGTCCGCGAATAACAAATAGTTAATGAGCTGCTTACATTGTACGCGCACATGAATTCATCTAATTTAAAATGAACCTCTTTACTGAAGCTGTGGTCCACATTGAAATTCATGTTTTACGTAGGTTAGAATAATTAAACTTATGACACTAATTGAATTGAAATAATAGGATAGCACTGAAATAACGCAATATGAGATACGTTGGGCCGAGCTTGAACCTCTAAAATTTGCGCCGAACCTTCTCCTATCTCGAGCGTGCATTGCAGTTGGTCATTTATGGTGGAGTTACCTGCTGGGGCCTCGCAGTGCGCCCTAAATACAGCCCGACGCGGTGGGTGGGCTCAAATGCCAGACCTCTACTCAAAAAATACGTGGGTATCTGCGCGTGTCCTTTAGCATCGACTCTTCGTAAATCGCTCGACGTGTTGCTCAGTGTCATTAAACTTAATAGGCGTTATTTGCAGCAGGCGCCTTATTGATCCAACCTCGGACTCACATTTGCTTTTGGATCATTTTTCTCTTTCGCACCTGACTCACGATGTTCCCTCTGGCATGCCATCGTCGAGGCTCTGCGTCATTTTCCGCAGCCTTCGGTGCCGTCTGATCGGAGCTGAAAACGAATGGATTTGGATTGTTCGCTTTAATTAGTTAGCACTTCAGCGCTGCAGAGCAAATGCAAATGAATTGAGTGCGAGATTTGAGTTACGAAATTTGGCATTTCCCGACATCGACCACACGTTGCGTTGCGTCTGCCGTCGAATGCGGTGAACAAGTGTAAGTAATCTTTGCCGCAAGTCGGCCAGACAATATATTTGCTGTTGACCAGACCAATTTGGCGCGCTGTCTCATCTGAGATTTGAAATCAAAATAAGGCTTTGTGTGATGATGAGCCTGCTGTTAATTTAATTTAGCCGACCTTTATAAGATGTTTGTCTTTCTTTTTCTTTTCGTCGTTCACTTGCCTTAATGCTGCTGTTTTTTTATGCTGATATTGTTTTCTTTTACTCCTCGATTTAGGTGTGGTTAGCGGTCCAGAGTGTTTATGTTACGAACTACCAACACTCGCGACTCCTTGAGAAGTGCCGAAGTGCTATTATAAGCCTTGATAGTTAAATTCTTCCCGACCCAGAAGGAGCGAGCGAACAGTCGTTTGGTTACTTTGTCATCTTTTGACAGACTCTCGTTTTTGTGCTCACTCTGTAGGGGTGAGCTCTGGGCTCTGCTCTACATTCCTAATAATTACACCCACTTAACAGCTCTAACTTTTTGCTCTGGAACTAGTGACCAAACACCATTTTGTGTTCAGACTTGGACATTTTAACCTTTGATAAACCCATTTGTTCGAAGTCTAAACAAATGTAGAATTTATTTTAAATATCTTGGAAGTACGGGGGATTTTTTTTAATTTTCCTATCAAATAGGTAACTCAAGTATCCACTGTGTCAAAAATGTACAGTTTTCGTTCACCTAGTCATTCTAGTGTACTTGTGCCGTAAAAGAAATCATTTACACTCAGTCGGTATTAGTTCTTCAGTTGATGTACATGAGTTGGAAATCTTTAATAATGTTAACCACCAGTGAAAAGCTGCTCATAAAAATGAAGGCGTGTTTTTTTACAGTTGGCGTAATAATTCATTTGTAAAAACATTTATTAAAATGAACAACTTAAGTGCATAACTTATATTTCTTCCGAATCCTCTATTTTTCTGCTAGTTCACATCTGAACCAATTCCAATCCATTGAAATGAATTATACTTGCAGAAAATTGAAGTTTACCATCATAGTGTAGTGTTCAGGTATCCAGTTTACGTTGTGGCAGTTGGGACGAAGTGACCGAACAAGAAAGCAATAAACCTTGTATTTTATTTCGGAGGATTTCGATACAGACACGTCATTTCACACCTCGATGTCCGAGTTGCCTCAAAACTGTTCGATACAGGACGTTAATTTATTCAATTTAGTAGTTGAATAACACCTTTACTCTGATTCCGTTGGCTTATCTCATTTTCTGAATCTTTCTTAAATCTTCGCAGGGCTCATAGGATAGACGATAGGTTTAGGGTTGTTAGGCGAGTTTGTCCCAAGCTTTGGGCGCCTCAGCTATAGGCTTTCGAGGACTTGTCTCTTCTACGTGCCTACTTTGCTTCCATCAGTTTTTATGTCTTCTTTACTATTTGAATTTCTTCTTAGTTTCTAAGCCCTGAGTATCCTGTATGGAAACATTTTTAGTATATGGGTGTCTCGTTTGTTTCACACTACAATGGTCCATGCTCTTCGCTCTCGTGAGAACACTAGGTAATTGCCAGGGGTGATAATCTTACAAGGCAGTAAACACTAGGTAATTGCCAGGGGTGACAATCTTGACCTTTGTTATGGCTAGGGAATTTTGAACTACGATAATAGATTAATAATTATGGTGAAAATAATTATTCTTTCTTAACATTGTGAATACCCTGTGCACAGCCAATAAAATAAAGTTAAATATGTCCTCAAAGCCGATTAGTTGAATCATGTATTTGTACTAAAGAACTAATCTTCTATTTTTGTGGTTGATTCGAGGGTTAGGCAAAAAATAATGAATAAGCTAAGGTTCGTCACCGTTATTTCGTTATTTTTTGGAAATGGCACATTTTGAGGACTTCAACGAGGGCCTTGTGATCGGTATTTTAGACCTAAAATGAAACTGCTCATAATGTTTTTATACCAACCCGACATGTGCTAAAAGGACCAACCTTCGCCTTTATTTATCGCTTAAACCTTATTACAGTGCATTTTGACAGCGGAATGTCATCGTGACGTCAGCTGCATGTTTTATGCTTGGTTTTTTCCAGTCGCTCAAAACCTTTTCTCCCTTCGGTTGAGTGTTAAAAAAATTAAAAATGATGCATTAATATCACTTTTTTGAAAATCATAGGGAAAAATTGAAGCGAATCGGTCGAATTGCTTTCTTCATCAATTATTTAAGAAATTGATTGCCTAAAATCTTTCTAGGAGATACAACTCATGTATCCATTGAAATTAGCGCTCCCAGGGGGAGAATTTGAGGTCACGATCTGAGGGTTAAGTAGGCCTTCTTTTTGTTGAAACAGCATTAGGCTTCAATTTTGTTGAAGGCTTTTTTTTGCGGTTCACTGCTGTTCGATTCTTCAGCCTCTAACACTTTCTTCTTCAACTTTCCTCTTGTTTCTTGTTAACTCACTGTTTCTATGTGTGGAAACTCACCTTGTACGTAGATTCTCCGCCTCCTAAACTGTGGAATGAATGGTGCCTTCCTCAATCATCTCTTTAGGACACCTTTGTTGTGGTTAGGAAGGCATAAACTTACTTTTCTTATCGAATTTAATCTGTTGTAGTTGTAGAGTGTTAAACCAACCTATGATCTAATTTTATCCACGAAAACGTTTATTCTTGGTATAGATTCACGCATGAAGTATTACAGAGTAGTATATTTACGTATAAAAATAAAACAGATTGAATGGAGGCACAGAGGTTTTACCTGTGTGTTCTGTAGTTTTGGTTGATCGTTTACAGCAAACCACAGCTACAATATTTGATTAGTTGCAACATATGACTAACCAAATAATCGCCCTCAGTTTGCTTGCTTTAGCACCTCCTGCTTGAACCGTAACCTTCGAGTATTTCCTACTCATACAAGCGTCTTAAATAAGCGTGTGAGAGTGTCAGTTGCTATTCTAAGAATTTATTGTTTATTTCGTTGATATGAACGGAATGTTTTTGTCTGAGAGCGATTCATTTTTTATCCAAGTGTAGCTGTATGGATAGCTATGCCTTACAGCAGTTGAAAGAACACAGTTTTATGATACTTTCTGTTCAGAGAAAGGTGCATGCAATTAGTGCGATGCAGTTAAACGCTTGTTTTCAATAAGATATTTAGGTATTTAATAAACTTACGACAAAAGAATAGAATGCCAGGTGTGATAAAGGTGGCATTGTGCTCGCGAAGGTGGTCACTAAGCCATGTTTTTTTAGGAATCAAAGAATTTTATTCGTACTGCCCTAAGCTGTGTCTGTTTATTCTGTACTTTGTGCTGATCAAACTCTTTAAGCGCTTCATTGGACGCGTTTCGTGGTGTGATTTTTGTGCGTACGTAAAAATGTGCGCATTTGGGTTGGTGAACTCAATCTCTGGCGCTTGGCCTTCATTTTTTCTCAGGAACTAAAGCTGGCACTTGAATATCGAGCGGTTTTGAATTCGCAAGTGCATTGTACGAGTTGCATTACGCCAATATTTCAGTCGTTGCCTAGATGCTAGGGTATCACGACTGTGTGGCATGGTCTTCATTAACCTTGAGACTTACTCTTACTGAGTTAATTACGCGTGATTTAAAATGCATGGTTGTCGAGTCAATTCTGTCCTCGTGTATCGTTTTGCTCGGCACTCTCGTGCAGTCTTGCCCCGCTAGCCGAGAATGCTCTGGATGAAGTTGCGATCATTTCTCGTAGATGTGTCTGACCAACGTGACCTTGCTTGGAGGCTGCCTTGTACCTACACACGGTCCGTGGGGCACACAAGGTATACCGTACCAAACGTATTCGCCATGGAATGTGCTCAGTATGATGCGCTGAACTGATCAGCAAAATTAGTATGCACAAAGTCTTTAAGCGCACGAAATGCTCCGTGCAGTTGGTGCCTGCCCAGCCCATTTGGCTCATGGTTGGTGTACAACACAATCAAGTGTGCATGTACTGTCCTCGAGTGCGCACAAACGTTCCAACACCTGAAGTTCTGAGCAGGAATTTGTGATAGCCGCTGGTCGTTGTGCAGCGACTCGCACTCGTGTATTTTGCTCAGCGGCTCGTGTGACCGTCTAGCTTAGCTTTTGAGTGCTACTTCTTTTGATGCTTGTACGCTTTGTGTTCAGATGTGCGTTGGTCAAAACGAACTCTCTAGAATCCTGAATGTGAGCTCAAATGTTTCATTTCCTAATCCACAAATAGTCAATTTTGTATGAATACATAAATTGTAATGATTTTAGGAAATATCGTCGCATTCCTCCACCAGATTTTTCCTGTGCATTGACGGCTTTATTTTCAACGGATAATGCATCAACTGCAGAAACTGTATTTTGAACTTTTGGGGTTTTCCTTCTCAGGCTATATCTGGGTCCTATAATAAATTTTGCGATGGGTTAATTTGTCGTCAGGGAAGGCAATTCTCATTCATCATAGCCGCCTCCAGTACAAATTAGGCATGATCACATAATGAAAGAAACTTCCTCGGTGAAATCAAATTATCAAGCTGCCGACATTCACAATCTTACCTTCAGCGATGCTTCTCATGCATTATTTACGACAGTCTAATTTGTAGACCATCGGACCCGACTTGCATTAAATCAGAGCGAGTTGAACCCTGACAGAATAGCTTGCGACTTGAGCCTCGCTCAAGGCTTGCACTTCATTGCTTCCTGGATTAATTACATTGGTACGCTGGCCGCGCATCCTTCACCAAGAGCACTGAGTGTGGGCTAAAGTTCTGAGCTGCGGTAAAGCGTTTTGTATTCATCGTTGCGTGCCTGCTTGTGATGTGCGCACTGCGCTATTGCATTTCCGTACCAAATGCACTTTAGAGTTCTACGGTAGGCGATGGGGTGATCTACGTACTTCAGTACTCTAATTTTTTTTCGTCGCTTCTACATTATAAAGAATTAATTCTCGATCACAACCTGTAATTTTGAAATCGTAACGAAGCGCATGATCAAGAAAGATTTTGGTTTCATAGCATATTTATTTCCTTCAGTGATTGGTCAAGAAATTTGTCCACGCGAGTAATGCGTTTCAGTTTGATTTTGTGGATAAAACAGAGATAAATTTTTGAATCAATGGTGAAACTGCAGATCCCCTCATGGGGATACAACTATTGTATCAATGGGAATTAGCACTTCCAGGAGGAAAATGTGAGGTCCTGAGCTGAGAGTTAGGAAGGTCTTCTTCATGTTGAAATAAAAGGTTTTTTGTTTTGTCGCACCATCTTTTTTCGACTCACTGCTGTTCTGTTTTTCAGCACCTACAACTTACTTCTCCAACTTTTATCTTGTTTCATAAACTTTTTCAACATACTATTTCTATGCACCTTGTTCATGGATAGAGCCCAAACAAAATGGTGCCTCCCTCCTTCCTCTCTTTAGATTCCCTTTGTCCGCTGCCGCTGGGAGCCGCTGGGAGGCTTAAACTAACTAATAATCTGATCTAATCTTACCCGTAGTGATGTTTGCATGTGTTGAAAACAGCATGAGATCTAATTAGTGGGTCTTGCCTTTGTTCACATGTAAGGCCTGCATGATCAAGCAAGCTATCATTATACAGGCCACAGCAACCTACCATGAATAAACTTCTCATGTCACACAGCTCGAGAAAATCTGTGTTGAGAACATTGCACTGCAGCCCCTTGCGTGGCGTTGCTTGTGTGTCTTGATAATGCACGAGTCGCATTGCTAAAGCTATCATTATACAGGCCTAGCAACCTTACAGTAGCGTATCATGACTAAACTTCTCGTGTCACTTAGCTCAAGAAAATCTGTGTTGAGAACATTGGACTGCGGTCCCGTGCGTGGCGTGGCTTGTGTGTGCAACTGAGATGGTGGAGGCTGGAGTGGGATGCACATGCGTGCTCCAGCGGGGCCTGGAGTGGGCTGCACATGCGTACTCCAACGTGGCCTGGAGTGAGCTGCACATGCGTGCTCCAGCGTGGCCTGGAGTGGGCTGCACATGCGTGCTCCAGCGTGGCCTGGAGTGGGCTGCACATGCGTGCTCCAGCGTGGCCTGGAGTGGGCTGCACATGCGTGCTCCAGCGTGGCATGAGATGGTGGAGGCTGGAGTGAGCTGCACATGCGTGCTCCAGCGTGGCCTGGAGGGGGCTGCACATGCGTGCTCCAGCGAGGCCTGGAGTGGGCTGCACATGCGTG
>JACJUY010001923.1:134114-167653 GCA_014220935.1 Platorchestia sp. MABIK
AACCAGAAGTGGTCGTGTAAGTGTGCCGCAAAACAGAAATGGTCGTGTAAGTGTGCCGCAAACCAGAAGTGGTCGTGTAAGTGTGCCGCAAAACAGAAATGGCCGTGCAAGTGTGCCGCAAACCAGAAGTGGTCGTGTAAGTGTGCCGCAAAACAGAAATGGCCGTGCAAGTGTGCCGCAAACCAGAAGTGGTCGTGTAAGTGTGCCGCAAAACAGAAATGGCCGTGCAAGGGCGCCGCGAAAAAGAAGCGAACAATTTATAATTGTTAGAACGTCCCTCACTGCGCCTACTGCTCTGTGTGCTTAAACTTTGCGCTAAAACTTTAAGAGAAGATTTTCTCCGGCGGGCTAGGGGAACTCAACGAACGTCGTTATCTGGAAAGATGGTCGAGCAACTCCGAAACTATCGCTCCGGTCCGGTCTTTTTCGATTTTTTTTCCCTGAACAGAGTAAGACAAACAAAGGTTTTTGTTGACCCAAGCTTTCGCCAGGATTTGCTCTAACAGCCATCAGAGAAGGGACGTGTAACATTATTTCTCGTATGCGTCTTTTTGAGAGCTGATTATGATTGTTATTTCTCGTATGCGTGTTTTTGAGAGCTGATTATGATTGTTATTTCTCGTATGCGTCTTTTTGAGTGCTGATTATGATTGTTATTTCTCGTATGCGTGTTTTTGAGAATAGATTACGATTGTTATTTCTTGTCTGGGTGTTTTTGAGAGCAGATTATGATCATTATTTCTCGTATGTGTATTTTTAAACAATATATTAACTACAAGCGATACAGCAGTAGATTGTATCCTAAGTATGGTACAATGAACATTTTTGACTATAGCTACTTTTGGACCCGAATAAGTTACGCGACTTCTAGGGCATCCTATCATCAAGCTATTTTTAAAGTGTACAGTTATGCTTAACCTCATTTACTTAACTAAGAGGTATACAAAACTGATCATGTTTCGAGCAGATTTTAATTATTTTAATAATTTTGAGAGCAGATTATAATTATTTTTCTCGTAAGCTAATTTTTAGGAGCACATTATAATTATTATTTCTCGTATGCGAAATTTTTGGGAGCAGATAATGAAGGTGTTCCCGGGTGGTGCAGTGAACTCCCAATGTGTGTGCAGCGGAAGGAGTTTTGTGATCGTGTATGAGCTGAAATAGTTTATGAACTGCACAAAACATGTAAGAAAAACAAAGTAAAACACCGCAAACTGAGCAAAACCAAAGAAATTGTACAGAAAGTCAACTTTTTTATTTTAATTATAAGGTTTTTACATCTAATTGGAGTATCTGCCAGAATAATTGTTATTCCAATATCTATATCCCGGTTGAATCAGCTGGTAATAAAACATTACAAATGTGCTTTCTTTATTCGTGAGAGTTAAGAAAAATATGAAACGATATTAATCGGAACAGGCAAAGAGGAAAATATTTTGGCGTTCACACAGAAACGCTTCGAACTATTTCACATTAATATGAAGTTGTACTGTGGTGTCTGACGTTTGACTGATCTGATCAATGGGTGACATTAAAAGTTACGTTATTTACGGATCAATTCAATACTTTGATAGCTTCGTACTATTGGTTCGTACTATCAGCTTCATAAAGTAAACTGAGGTAATATTCAAGTATCTTCTCTTTGGCACGTCAGGAATTTGACATCAGACTTCGCACCTGAAAAATCCTAGTTCAATCCCAGTTCGATGTCTGCAATATTTTCATAAAAACGAAGCCTCCTGGTGAGAATAGCAAACTAGGAAGACGAGCAAAAAATGACAGAGGGAGGAACTCTTCTGTTATCGTCGCTTGCTCTTTACTCATCCATTTTCTCTCCTGTGAGAATCTAATGCCTCTACCGTGATCTGACTGAACTAATGGAGCGATATACAAAGAAAGAAAAGATGTTTCTATGTGTAATTGATGCGTTTAGTTTCGTCTCACGAAAACTTCTACTTGTCATTCCAGCTTTCTGTCACTTCCGTAGGAACTTCTGCAACTATTGAGAAAATACCGCTCTTGAGAGGCTGGGACCAAATCGGGATTTTTCTTGTCCAGAGCGTGATGCATTTCCTTTCAGACACAGTGCCCGCTGGAGGCACGAGTTTGGTTTTTGAAGATTAATGCCCACGTATCACAAATTTTCCTCTTTATATCTTACTCAGAGCAATGCTGAAATAGTCCATTTCCATCCTCCCACCATAACCAACCTAAAGCCAAATTAGAGAAATTATATCTTAGTCAATTACCGTTCATCTGATGTTGGGCAGAATGCTCTGTCAATATTGTGGTCACCGTGGCCGAGTGGTTAAGAGCGCACCATTCACAGGAAGGTGTCGGCAATTCGAATCCCGGAAATGCCGCCCGTTGATTCTCCCCGTTGGGAAAAGGGAGAACTCAGCCACAATTCCCCACTCTCCCTAGGTGTCGGAAATGGGTAACGGCTTGACCGGGGGTAACCGTCATTGCGTCCTGATGATAGTTATAAGGCATTAGAAAAACCATCGTAAAAGATGATATGTAGCAGGCTTGATTGGATTGAAACATTTCTTTCTATTAGGCGCCTTGCTTTGGAACTCACGTTTTCCTGTGGCGTTCAGGAGAGTCACATAAACAAACACAAACATCGGCGTCTAAGGATGCTATATTTCCAATACAAGCCTGATACATTTCATCTTGTACATTGGTTTTTCAAATGCCTTATTACTAACACCAGGACGCCATGACGCTTTCCCCCGGTCATGACCGGTACCCATTTCAGACACCTGGGTAGAGTGGGTTATTGTGCTATGAATTTTTCTCCTATACCCAAAGGAGAAAATCGCCACCCAGAGCCGGGATTCGAACCCTCGATGCCTTCACGGAAAAGCAGGTCCTTAAACCACACGGAAAAGACGGCACAACACGGCTATGAGGAGCACAAGACTGAAGTCACACCTCTACGCAGCTGGGTGCTTTCAGAAACACAGAAAGAAAAGAGAAAAAAAGAAAAATGGTTTATATGTAATAAAGTTAAAGATGCAAAACGTTACTTTAGATTTTTAAAAGTTTCAGAGCACATCTCCTGAAGATTAGTTAATGGTATGGATATGTCAGATTTAGTATGGATATTAGAGAATGCGGAATCTATGCAGAAAGGGCATAGAAACAGTAATTTGGGAAAGAAGTTCATGAAACAAGATAAAAGTTGAAGAAGAAAGTAGTAGGTGCTGAAAAACAGGACAGCAGTGAACTGAAAAAGGTGGTCCTTAACATAGCAAAAAATGTTTTATTTCAACAAAAAGAAGCCGCCTACCTAACTCTCAGCTCTGGCCCTCACATCTTCCCCCTGGGAGCGCTAATTCCCATAGATACAATAATTGTATCCCCCTGAGAGGGCACATCTCCTGAAAGCTTGAAACGAAGAACTGCGATTTTTTAGAGTAAGTTTCATCAGACGAAGCTTGATTTCAATGATGGGACTTTTGATCTCATGGAAACAACCTTTAATTTCATAAAAGGTGTATATAATTCAATCAAGGTAAATTTGCTTTCATTCTAGCGTTTCGTCAAAATTCAGTGAATTCAAAATTCAAGTAAATTCAAAATTCAAAATTACTTTGTTTCGTCAAAATTCAGTTCATCTGTGTTACATTAAATATTAGCTCTACAATATTTGGCCATAAAATGTGAAAGTTACAGGAATAAAAAGGTGACGCTCACATTTCAATAAAATCTCATACGTCAGTCGTGTACAATCTCTCAAGGACAATTTTATGATAAAACATTTAGGCCTCCGTCACCCGAGAACTAAACGGTAAAAAAAATGGCAGTAAACGTCCAAATTTCGCTTCCTTTAGCACGTGAACATAACTTTGTTCTCAGCGCTCTTGCCTCGCGTCGCTGGAAGTTTGTTCAGTCGATTTTGTTGTAGAAACCAACTGGCAATGGCTCTCTCACTTCGGGGGTGATGATTTCATTGGGTGGAAACTGCTCTGAAAATAGTCCATAACAATTCGTGAAATGTTAGGGATGAATATCACTGAAGATGCACGGTTTATGATGACTAGAAGAACACTGAGTGAGAGGCTCGGTAACGACGTTTCAATATCTGTAAAGATTAATGTTATTGAGATATTATTGTAGATGCTCAGTTACCACATATTAACATCTGTAGATAGTGATGTTAGAGAGATTTTAATATCTGTACATCGTGGGAGCAAATTAGGACTTGAACACTTTGACTACGTTTGCGCGGTGGCTTATGTTAGGCTGGAAATAGAATAAAAAACAACTTTAAATTTCGTTTACTATTTCGTAGGGGCTATTTCGTTTACTATAACGACTATAAAACGTTGAAAAAACGGGTTGATAAGAAGTGTGAGAAAAATAGCAGCACGATATGTACTTTTTTTTACTCGTTTCTGCTTAAAATAAAACTCGTTTTTTCGTAAAGACGCTTAAAATTAAAGTAGAGAAATAGTTTAAATAAAGTGTATTTATACAGGTGCGTAAATGAACAAGCTACTAATTGACATACATAAATGTAATATTTCGTAGTTATAATTTTAATACGAGTCAAAGTATGTAACTTTTTTTACCACGAATCAATTTGTATGATTATGCGTTTAGGCATTTTTCCAAAATTTAGAGAAGTCAAGCTAATATTTAAATTTATACTTAAAGCAAATACTGTCCTAAGTTGACATATGAAGATAATACAGCCCTAAGGTAATATTTAGAGATACTACAGCCCTAAGTTACTCTTTAGAGATACTACAGCCCTAAATTCTAATTTAGAGATACTACAGCCCTAAGTTATGATTTAGAGATACTACAGCCCTAAGTTATGATTTAGAGATACTACAGCCCTAAGTTCTGATTTAGAGATACTACAGCCCTAAGTTCAGATTTAGAGATACTACACCCCGAAGTTAATATATAGAGATATTACAGCCCTAAGTTAATATTTAGAGATACTACAGCGCAAGTTAATACATGGAGATAATACAACCTTAAGTTCTAATTTAGAGATACTACAGCCCTAAGTTAATATTTAGGGATACAACAGCCTTAAGTTAATACTTAGAGATACTACAGCCTAAAGTTAATATTTAGAGAGACAAGAGACTTAAGTTAACCAGCTGAACATGGCTTGTCCACCATCAGGCCGGGATATAGTCTAACTTCTCCGGCGATCATTTCGGGTTCCTGAAAGTTACCCTAGATTCCTTGCAAAGGATCTCGATTTCTAGAATTTTTAAAAAACTGTCATTTGGCTTAAATTGAATTAAATGGTGATGAGTTGCTCTAAAATCGGAGAGCGTGTGACGACTAACTTTATAATTCAGCCAAGGTACCTCATGACATCATAATTCAGCCAAGGTACCTCATGACATCATAATTCAGCCAAGGTACCTCATGACATCATAATTCAGCCAAGGTACCTCATGAATTCAAAATTCAGTCAAGTTACCTCATGACATAATAATTCAGTCAAGTTACCTCATGACATCATAATTCAGTCAAGTTACCTCATGACATCATAATTCAGTCGAGTTACCTCATGACATCATAATTCAGTCAAGTTACCTCATGACATCATAATTCAGCCAAGGTACCTCATGACATCGTGATTCAGTCAAGGAACCTCATGAATTTGACACCACGAAGCTAAGGATTGACCACAGTAGAAGAAACAAGGTAGGTTCAAACCAGTGTTTTTTCGTTGACGGTGTGGTTATGCTGACGTCACGGCAACGAACCAATGGCAGCGCTCATATTGCATCTGATCTGGTAGCACCGCAACCTCCTAATCTGGCTCCACTATTGGCCTAACGACACTGCGTTTTGGTGACGTCATAAAGTTTGTTTGAAAAAAAGCCTTTCTATTGGCTAGCCGAACAAGAGTAGGTGTATTTTCCCCCATAGAAATGACCCTACCTTGTTTCCTCTACCGTGGGATTGACCTTCGTTTACCCGCTTCTGGTAGAGGCTGTCTGTTCTCACTCAATTATTGTACACGGCCCCTGAAAAATAACGGGACTCTACATTTTCTTTAGACAAGTTTTCCAGATGTGGATGACAAACGAATATATCCATCCCAATAGTGCCCGCGATTGGAATATTCATATACCTGTGCACTGGTGAAGCTCGTATTTCAGATACGGTCAATTAAAGATCCTTTTAAGCGTCACCTAGAGACGGACCAACTAATTTGATGTGTTCAATGAGATTCCCATTGTAATAACATAGGAAAAATTACTCACCAAAAATATATGAATTGATTGATTTATTTATAAATTTAAGGAGAAACCTGCCGTTTTATTGTATAGTACTGATTGATAACTCGTGGGCGGAAGTCATGGGAAGCTATTATTTTAATGAAAACATCATCTCCAACACTACGATCACATTTTGCAAATGTTCCCCAGTGTCTTTTCCTAAGAGAAGCAAGCGTAGTTCAAGCTCAGCACTTTCACCACAGCCGGCAAAGCTGAAGTTAAATATCATTCAATTCAAATTTAAAGTCAGTTCTAGTAAGCAAAGTTGAAAATAACAAGCATTAACTGGATTGAGCCTTCATTTAATTTTGATTTAGCCTTTACGAAAATTGAGTTTGTGACTTTTGCTCGGTCAACAACATTATGAGAATACCCTTCGTTTCCAACGGTGTCGCACGTCGCAGTCAAAGTGTTAGTGAGTAGATGAATCTCTCCTTCGTTCCCCATCATCACCAGATGAGCGGCCTACTCTGAGGAAAATACCGCAGTCTAGCCTGGAGTCGAACCTCAGTCTTTCCGCTCCTAAGTGGACTGCTTTAACCTTGACCAATGAAAACCTCACTAGCTATTATAATGAGAACGTAACCTGAGCGTTTAAGAATTATAGGCTGTTGAACTGATAATGAAGGTTATTACAGATGATTCCATTGTCTTTGCATTTGTAAATGTTGGTGTAGTGTACGAACCACGCACGGAGCTGCTAACTCCTATCTCATTGGCTATCATAGTGCTCTTTAACTTATGATAAACTCAAAGTTTACTGCTTGATAGATACACTTTAAATCTTTGAAGAAGTAAATGAGACAGTATCTAAAAATTTTCAATGTTAGATAAATGCAGTCATGTTTTTTCCGTCAGACATTAGGAGTGATCATCAAGGGTTAATACAAGTGAAATGGACACAAATTTTTGAAACGTTCATTTGTAACTATAAACAAGATACACTTGAACGCTTTTTCCAAACTAATACATGAAAATATCCTTTGTAACTCGCATCTCTTTATATCCAAATTTGCTGAATTGTTTTAAAAGAAAACAAAGTTAGTTTTAATGACATCAATTTTATTTTACAGAAAATAAATTTCGTTTTGACGAGATCAAGTTTCATTTTAAAGGAATCATATTTTAGTTTTTTCATACCTGTTTTCTTTTAACGTGGCAAAATCTTTCTTCGATTCAAGCGAAAACCGTTTCCACCAAATTCGTTCTGCTTGCCTAATCCTACCGGACTTCTATGTCGCGAATTCAATATCCAAGCGATCCGAAATGGCAGGAAAAGTTATACTACAGGTTGTCGAAATTCCAGCCATTGCTCAGCGCTGAGGTCCTCTGCGGACTTGGCAAGGCAAAATTTAAAGGCCTTCCGCAGTAATGTGTCTTGGGCGGCAATCATATTTATCTGCCTAAGATCATTACCTAAATAATTTACCACTAAGCAGAGCAATGGTAGGGGTTCCTCACATCCCCGGTTGCAAACGTATTTGCAAACACTAAAACGTTCGTCTGCACTTCTTGTTACGAGTCCCAAGCCATAGCAGCGGATTCGGGCAAGCTAACGTGCGTGGCCGCCGGAGACCGTGGCATGTCAGACTGCATCTTACCGCGCTCCCGGGTGCATCGAATGTTTGCGCTCCGTTGGTCTCCGGTCTTCAAAACCTCGCTATCTGGAACCCTTGGGTTCTTGGACAGCCGGCTGCATTGAGAAGTGTTCACCTGAACATTATTTTCGAACGGTGAGAACTCTTTCATTACCACGCTCTGCTCATGTTGTTTTCATTATTAAGTGTTACCGACCCCAGAAGGGTGTCAGGCAATTTGTGTGACGTAGAGCCCGTTAACTCGGGGAATTTGTGTCCACTTAGCCGGGTGGCATCACACAAGGTGGAAGAGAGAAAAACAAGACAAATTTATCATTTACTATAATTTCTGAGACACACACGGACACGGACACTGCAATATTGCCTGCAGACGAGACGTACACTCTCAAGATTTAATTCTTTTTTTCTTTCTTTCGACAAACGTACGCCTTCACGCATGCCAAAGTGCGTCACGGTAGAGGAAACAAGGTAGGTTCAAAGCAGTCTTTTTTTCGTTGACGCTTTGGTTTGGTGACGTCACGGCAACGAACCAATAGCAGCGCTCATATTGTATCTGGTAACGCTGCTACCGCCAAATCTGGCTCCACTATTGGCCTAACGACAGGGCGTTTTGGTGACTTCATAAAGTTTGTTTGAAATAAAGCCTTTCTATTGGCTAGCCGAACAAGAGGAGGTGTATTTTCTCCCATAGAAATGACCCTACCTTGTTTTCTCTACCGTGGTGTGCGTAGTCCGCTAACTTGCTCCGTTCACTGATGGTTCAAACGAACACACGAGAATGAGTACTAACAACACTCGTGACTCATCAGGTGGCTTACACAACTCATAATTGAGAAATAATCTTCTTTAATTGAGTGTTTGTACGAGATCCTATAAACAAGACAGCGAATAGGAATTTTAAATTCCATACTTCAAAGAATTTTGTATTTTTCCTATGTTCATACTACGAAGAGAGAGTTGAATTTTGCCGTTAGCTAAAAGCAGAGCCGCAACTAACAAAGCACGCAAGCATGCCAACAACACTGTAAAGTTTAATAAGCATGAGAAATTGTTCTCGTGCTTTGACTGACGATCCCTCATGTAAATTTTGCTTTTGTTTCAGGAGTAACTAAAGTTTTTTTTAAATCTTGTTCTTTTCTTTCGTACAACTCAATACACTTTTATCTATTCCAGTAAACACATAAAAAAAACACCCGAGTACTGTGCAGTCAAAGAGAGAGTACATTTTTTGGGGGCACTCAGCAGATGAAACTGAACGTTTTCACCGACTATCAGCAACACAGTGCCTACCATGGTGCCACCACACATTTCCTCTGAGCTGTTGTGTCTACTTACAAGAAAAGGTACTTCTTGTACTTAGGCCGTACCCCGAGAGAAACGTTCATGTTACTGGGAGGAACAAGAAAAAAAAATATGTACTTACTTCCAATGACTAAATGTACCCTCATGATGAGTAAGTACTTCTAGAGCCTGTACGTCTCGTCATGGGGGCACAACCAACACTCAGAGGTACACGTTTAGAAAAACTCCACCTACATAGATTTAATACCGTAATAATTAGAGCCACACTGTTCGAAATACTTGTCTATTGGGATACCAAACCTGTAGCGCAATCACAAATTACAGATCGTCATTATAGTCACAAATATTTGTACATTTATTTCAACATATCCTCACAATACACAGTACAGTGCCATTTGCAGTTCTCTCGCTTACGTATACTGCTTTTCAATGCACATCACAGGCGCTCCCAAGTTACATAAACAGCGCACCTTTCAAGCAAAAGCTATGAAAATCGGCATCTTTCAAGAAGAAGTGGGCCATAAAAAATTTTACTGAAAGAAGTCTACGGGAAATTTTCATGCGGACACGTGGCGTATTGATGATACTAGCATGGCTGACTCCCCTTTCTTGAAGCAATACAGAAAACAAAGGCAGTATTTAATGAACTATTCTGAACAGGTACCACAATCGGCCATGGATGACACTACACTTTCACTTGAAGAAGGAACGAGTGAAACTTAATTTATTTTAGAGTGACATGACCTCTTCCTTACCGACTGTCGGTCCTTTTACGTAAATATTACAGAGATTTAAATGAAGATGTCATGCAATTTCACTCAAATGTACTGTACAGTGAAACACACTCCTAAAGTAAGGAAATAGCAAACGACGTAGCACCGTTTGATGAAGAGAAAAAGAGGAGGAGCGTCAACTAGAGGAACGGGAGAACAGCTAAGAGCAAAGTACCAATGAACACAGCACTTTTAACTATAAAATCTGCAGCGCATGCCGAATATATTAGTGGCCGAGATGGTTACTTCCCCTTTCTGCATACATTAGGTAAATTCGTCCTTCCTCCGTTAAGAGATGGTTACTTCCCCTTTCTCCACCCATTAAGTAAATTCGTCCTCCCTCCGTTACGAGATGGGCTCGTTGAGTTTGAATGCCTTGAAGTTAGCGAGATCGTAGAATCCCGCAGCGACCTGGCGCCCTCCGAAAAACCTTCCGTTCAGGTCGATCACAGCTGTCAAAAAATAAGACAAATTAGCAAAATGCAGCATTGTGATGAAAGTTGCAGCCTGCACAGCCATGATAAAAAATAGCAGCGTCAGTGCCAGGGCAATTGCAGCAGCAGCAGCAGCAGCAGCAGCACCACGAGCAGACAAAAACTACTGAGTCCTAAAAAATGGCAGTCGAAAATTAATGATCCAAGACGCAAATAATTGAACTATGGCATGAAACCCCGTTCCATTTGGCAATCATTCAGAAAAATGACTCAATTAATTCGCAAGCACACCATGAAATTAGTTTCTTCTGACGAGCAACACAAATATGATGGAGCGCTCCCACACAACTATCACCAGGCTGTCCACAGCACACACACACACACACACCCAAGGAAGACTGCGCAAGTTTTCGGGAGAGGTTATCGCAACGGTGTCAAGATATTGCTGTCATCACATCAGGGTATTAACGTCATCACATCAGGGTATTAACGTCATCACATCAGGATATTATCATCATCACATCAGGATATTACCGTCACCATATCCGGATATTATCGTCACAATTTCAGGATGTAACCGTCACCATTTCCGGATATTATCGTCACAATATCAGGATGTAACCGTCACCATTTCCGGATATTATCGTCACAATATCAGGATATAACCGTCACCATTTTCGGATATTATCGTCACAATATCAGGATATTACCGTCACCATTTCCGGATATTATCGTCACAATATCAGGATGTTACCGTCACCACATCCGGATATTATCGTTATCACATCAGGAAATTACCGTCACCACATCCGGATTTTATCGTCATCACTTCAGGATATTACCGTCACCATATCCGGATATTATCGCCATCACATCAGGATATTATCATCACCATCATACCAAGACATTATCATCACCGTATGGGGACATAAGCGTCTAATATCATATGATTTCCCTCACAACCTCTCCAGGGTTACCCGAGAGGCACATTAACTCTAAAGCGGCCCATAGACGATCATTTGAATTGTCAATCTCATTGACTCAATATATTGATGAGATTTTTCGTTGCCCGCAAAGTCAATTAATTTACGGTCGTCAATCAAGCCCATAGACGATCAATTAAGTTGTCAATATTCATCTTTGTCACTTATATTGACACTAAAATTGATCGTTTATGGGCCGCTTAATTAACACTATAGTTGCTCCAGCAGCGCTGCTCGGCAGAAATTCGAAGATGGCAGGGCTGAGACAGATTGATTCTTATTGAACTAGATTCTTACTGAACAGGATTGTGACTAGACTTGCTGCTGTGAAGGCCAGTGTTGAACAGCTTCGTGATGTTTTTATTTATCTAATACTGAACGTATTAACTAAAACTATACCTTCCTTTGGCTTAACGTGGTTTTGCGCCACCACCGGAGCGATCTTGGGCCCCAGCTCTACGGGTCACCGCCGTCTCGTTTGTAAATTAACTTGGCATCTGTCCCTTTATTCCTTTATTATTGTGTGTCTGTGTGAGTGCTTGAATCTTTCTATTACCGGCTTTTGCTTAAGTTATCACACTTACAATTACTAAAAGGTTGCCTTGGCAACTAACTTAACTTACTATTTGCATTACTTATCTAAATCTCGGATGAAAGCTCTAGCTGTTACAGAGGGATCTATAACTCTCCTATTTGCGCTCCATCTTCTCCTCTCACTATCTTCTTAAAAGTCCGGTATTTCTTGCCTTTTGCCTTAACCTTGACAACTCTTTTTGCCACAAAGTTTCTACACTGGATAAACCATAAAGTTCAGGTGTGGTTATTCTCGAGTTAATCCGAATAGTGTTAATTGTCATTGCTATATTTGTTATTATTGACAAACTTGCTCATTATTCTTCTTGTCAATCTCTTACATTTAACCATAAAATCTTCTCGCAGTATCTTCATGAATTTTGCGTGACGAGCGGTCCGGTGGCGCTTTTGCCGGTGCCTATTTACCCCTTGCAGCTGCCTTGATTAGGTAAATTGTCTCTCAACTCTTTGTAAATTTCTGGGTTGATTTTGTAATAACAGCATTTCTATCATTTTGCTCTATCTTCATTTATTGGTTTATTTTAGCAGACGAGTCGATGCACCTGGGAGTGCCTTGACGGTTGCCGTACTCCTGGAACGCGCCGCCGTGGGCACGCGCTTGTCTCTACTACGAGGGTGGGCCGCTTTCCTGACCGCATCGGCGACGTGGTGTTGCGCCGGGTCGCTGGGGGGCTTTATCCGGGGACGTCCCGCACCTCCTCTGAGCCGCACGACAACCGGCGGGCAGCTGGCCTCCTGCGTGTCCGCTTTGCTGACAGCTTTGGTGACCCAAGTTTATTCTCCTGCGTATCAAGACTCTCAACTACTGCGTGACAACTTCAGCCCCTGCTTTGGTGGTCCTATACAGTTTAAGCTCAATCCTGCGCGTCTAGACCGTTGCCTTTCCGGAAGGGAAAAAACTTCTGCACTACGCAGATTTTACTCTTTTTAATTGTTAAGAAATCTTATTTATGGCAATCGGGCAAATGCCTTAATAAACTTTATACTATTGAAAGAACCCTACTTTCTAATAGTTTTGAAATACTAACTTTGTTACCTGTCTCTTAAGACCAGCAGGCTGATAACTTTTTAATCATTCTCCTAAACTTTGCCAAGTATGGGAGTCATGAATAAACTAATTTACTTGTTCCTTCTTTCATTTATTCTTAGTTAGAATGCGTAGACGGTAATACTTTACAATCACAAAAGACAGCACAAATGAGGACGAAAGCAAGTTAGATACCAAAAAGCCCTTTAACCAACCACGTGCACAGTGAATCTTTTCGAATTTTGTTCCCCACAGTCTCGGAAACGGTCCGGCATTCACTGGTGTATACATACACGTGACCAAAAGCATTCTGGTCATTAAGCTGACGCAATCAACCGCAAAACAGACCTTCTAAAAAAAAGGTTCCCAACCTTTTTTTTCTCCCCTAACGAAATTTCATTCCAACCTCGCACGCCCTGAAATAAAAATGCCAACATACCGTATAGTGTGGTCGATAAACTAAATGATACTGTGTGCGAGAACGTAGCGCAGCTACTTCACACGCGCTCTGCGCGGGTAAGCACCGTGCTTTTAGGCACCGCAGCTTAGCTGCTATGTGAGCTCCTCCGGTCTTTACATTCACATGCTTCCTTGCCTCAATTCCAACCCCCGGACCACTTTCCGCACAAGGTTCCGACCGTTACACAGTCACATATTAACTCTGCCGCAGTCTAACTGCCAATAAACACCGAGGACAAAGCAACGAACGCGTATGCAATGAACCTCACGCGAGCACAACCACTTGCCAACTGACGCTGCTCTCAGCCCGTCTGCTCTCACACTCCCACGAGGTGCGAGCACCCTAGGTTGGGAACCCCTGCTCTAAACCACTCATCGTAGCAACCTTCTGCTGAGAGGAGGCAATGAGAGCCACCAGTTACCTTTTATGGCGGCCTCGACCCTCTGGAACTCGACGAAAATCCTGACGGCCTCGTGCGGCGGGGCGCGGGGAATCTGGAATATGAGGACCTGGACGACAGCGCCGTACTTCTCGCGGCACTCCTCCCGCACCTCGGGCTCCAGGTCGTCGTCCACCTCGCCCGGCCCCACCATGTTCTGGGGGCACGACGGAGTGTTACGGGCGCTGCACGCACTGGTGCACGTGCACACAGCACACACACAGGGCACACAGCACACACACAGGGCACACAGCACACATGAACATAGGCTGAGCACAAAACACACACACACACAAGCAGTGCACACACCAACACAGACAGTGCAAACACCAACACAGACAGTGTATACAACACACACAGGCAGTGCACACACCAACACAGACACTGTACACAACATACACAGGCAGTGCACACAACACACACACAGGCAGTGCACACAACACACACACAGGCAGTGCACACACACTAACACAGACAGTGTGCGCAACACACACACGGTGCACACAACACACACACGGTGCACACAACACACACACGGTGCACACAACACACACACGGTGCCCACAACACACACACGGCGCCCACAACACACACACGGTGCCCACAACACACAGCACCCACCCTGAGCACAGCCACCTTGGAGGGGCTTTTGAGGATATCAGAGATGCTGGTCTCCGGCTTGTCAGGCCCCGATATTTTGGGCGGGGGAGGCGGGGGTCCCATAGGAGCCGCAAAGCCGTCATCAGAGAAGGGCGGCGGGGGGGACCCCACAGGCCCCCCTCCCGGTGGTGGGGGCGAGGGGGGGCCCTCGTCCCTCTCTGTCACGATGCGACCGCCTCGCTTGCTCGTTTTCTCGACCTCGAGGGCGCGCACGATGCCTTGCTCTGACTTCCCCAGTCCCTGCCCCTCCTGTTATGCCGGCACAGATTAGGTGCTATTGACACATTAGGTGCTAGTTTGACACATTAGGTGCTAGTTTGACACATTAGGTGCTAGTTTGACACATTAGGTGTTAGCTTGACACATTAGGTGTTAGCTTGACACATTAGGTGCTAGCTTGACACATTAGGTGCTAGTTTGACACATTAGGTGCTAGTTTGACACATTAGGTGCTAGTTTGACACATTAGATGCTAGTTTGACACATTAGGTGCTAGTTTGTCACATTAGGTGCTAGTTTGTCACATTAGGTGCTAGTTTGTCACATTAGGTGCTTGTTTTACACATTTGGTGCTAGTTTGTCACATTAGGTGCTAGTTTGTCACATTAGGTGCTTGTTTTACACATTTGGTGCTAGTTTGACACATTAGGTGTTAGCTTGACACATTAGGTGTTAGCTTGACACATTAGGTGCTAGTTTGACACATTAGGTGCCAGTTTGACACATTAGGTGCCAGTTTGACAAAATAGGTGCTAGTTTGACACATTAGGTGCTAGTTTGACACATTAGGTGCCAGTTTGACACATTAGGCGCCAGTTTGACAAAATAGGTGCTAGTTTGACACATTAGGTGCTGGTTTGACACATTGACTACGATTGAGCGGATCGTAAGGTTCATTTCTTTAGGTTGTAAGAAACAGAATTGGAAAATCGACTTTTCTGCACGAATTAGTCTTTATCTTTTATAAGAAATATACAAAATATAAGTGCACGATAATATATAGCCCCTACAATGAAATTACCTCAAAAATAGGTCGCAGAATGGTTGAAATGTTATTCATCTACATTGGTGCGTAAATGACCAATTTACCTAATGGTACACATTCCTACCAATACGTTGTCAACGTGTTAACACGTAGTCCAATTAACGACGTGTTAACATGTTGTCCACTACGTATGTGTACAATACATTGTCAAAGTGTTAACACGTAGTCCAATTAACGACGTGTCAACACGTTATCCACTACGTATGTGTACCAATACGTTGTCAACGTGTTAACACGTTGTCCACTACGTTTGTGTACCAATACGTAGTCAACGTGTTAACACGTAGTCCAATTAATTGTCATGTTTTTAACCACGACGTATGAGAAACTGTCATTTAATGGAGGACGCTCCACTTATATTATGGGTTCAAATCAGCCGTGAGGAGTGTCGCAAGCGCGCTGGCCGTTATCAATTTCTGCTTTCTACCTTCTCACCGACTTCAAGAATGAGAAGAAGGGCGTCAACTGACCGAAGGAGTTGCCTAACGTCGACACCAAGAAGGGTTCTGGTATAATTATATTTATGTCATTATTTAACAGCTTTATGTCAATTCCATTGCTTCTACAGTTATCGAGAATTAATGTTTCCCATTACGAATATAATTCAATATGCTCGAGTCACACGTAACCGTTTGTTTGTGGAATTAAATCCGGCTTAAAATCATACTACAGATATTGTGTAAAGCCATGCGTGACAGCTCACTACCCACGTCGCTACCTCTTGGAGGGAGCGGAAGAGGCATTAAGCTCGGTGCTGCTGCAGAGAAAAGACGTGTACTATCACGGCCGGCTCCTTTGGGAGCCCGGCTTTTGCCTGGCTTTGCCCGACTTTGACTTACTTGGCCCTACGCTGTGTAATATCGTGTAACTTCGTATAACTCCTAACGTAATTAAAGCAGTCATGGAGCCATAGCACATACCTTCCTGGAATCCGACATAAGATGAGTTCCAATTAGTGCATTTTCCCTCGAAGCAATTCATAACTATTTCTCCTGTGCATAGGTTTATACCAACGCCACGCCTTAAGCGTATATTCATTTATTAATTCAAAATGTAATAAGTGCGCTAGATTCATTTCAGGTGTTAGTAATTTTGTATTCTTTGTAGGGAATAAATAATTAATATGTTTCCTGCATCGTTAATTTCCCATTAAGGATGGAGATTGGTTATCAAAGTTGTTAGTGGCACGCTACCATATAAATTGACTGATAAATCATTATTCTGTGGACGTTGAAAGGTCTCCTTTAATCTTCATTAGAAAAATAAAAGAATTGTGACCTTGAGTCACGACAATCAAAGGAAATGACAGCGGTGAAAGAAAGAAAAGACGTCTATGACAATTGGTACCAGCGGTGGTGGATTTTTATTCGTAAAAGTATGAAAATTCCCTTACTCACTCTCTCCGAAATAAAATTAAAAAAATATAACTCGCTCGAGCCTACCAAAATAAAATTTAAACCTCTAACATATTCGATAACTTCTGTCTCCATCTCAAACTGAACCCGTTACATAACTCAAAATTAGGATGTACGATAGGATGTGTGTAATCTAATATTTCATGTATTTTGTATGCTGAAGATGTAATTCATTACTGTGACCCATTATTTTCTATTCATTTATAATTTCCTATTTTCGTGTGAACCTTGCCTTGATAGCTAATTATGCATTTATAATTTCCTATTTTCGTGTGAACCTTGCCTTGATAGCTAATTAAAATTTAATTCATGTGTCAACCAATAGTAGATGTGCATTGACCACCACGTGTAAAATCATTTAATGTATAAAAACGTTTGATTATGTAGAATCTGATAATCTGAATGTACTCTCTTTGATCCAAAATCATTTAATTACTAAATGCCAATTTGATATCGTGCATCATTTAATTAGTTATTCTACGGACCAGCTGTATTTCAATGATTTATGTGAGAATTAGAATAGGATGTTGTGTAAACTTCATATTTCTGCCTTGTAACTGATTCTGGAGGCCATTTTGCTTTCCGAGAGAAGCCTGGGCAACCTATATTGCAGCAGACGCCACGAATTCAAATTTCCAATTTACGTTGAATATTTAACTTATGCCAACTAAATTTAAATTTAGAATTTACAAATTCAAATGTTTGTAAAAATTTATAAATGATAATTTGATACTTTCCTGAAATTTGAATTTTTAAATGATACATTCAATTAAATATCTACTTAAATTTCAATCATATTTAATACACTAAAGAAAATTCATTTAAAGGTAAAATTCATTTAATCAGAATAGCAGTTCATGCAATTAAGATATGTACTCCCCACATGCAATTCAACATACTCACACATTAAATAGTATGTGATAAACGTGATCATGCTAAGATTGTTGCATATTATTTCATTATGATGTCCGTGTGTAATTTCAATTTCATTGCATTAAATTTACCATGTTTTAATGAACGTTTTTCGCTTGGATGTTAGGGTGTTGAGAAATGTCAATGTGGGATTGCGTCGAGACTGCTGGAGGTGTGCAAATGGCTCGAGTCAGGGACCACTTCAAGCCTGATGTTTACTAAATAACCCTCTCCTCCAGCCCTCCTTTTCTCCAGCTCTCCAACTCGTGCTCTCACTCCTGCTATACGTTCTCTTAATTTCTCGCAAACATCGCACCGAGAAAAGGATAACGGACGCCTGTCGAAGGCACTGCTTCTTGCGGCAGTTGATGATGCCATCACGTTGAGAGAATGATGTAGTAAATTTGAATTTAGGATATAATGTTTAATGCTCAAGATTTTAATGTAATGTTTTTTTTCCTCAACATACGATGCATAGTAAGGAGAGTATATAGTTGTTTGATTTAAAATCTAGTATTTACATGCCATATAAAATTTATCGCGATTGCTATTTTGGAACTGAATAATATTTCAAACCCATCAAAACATTTCTCATCGAGAAGAATGTCATGAGATTATGAAATGAAGATTTATTCAAAATAACGATACCGGCATTTATGGCAAATTAAAATTTCGATATTTATATAAATACACTTTATGTTAAATTAAATTGCCGGATTACTTTGTCATACGAACTCCAACGTGAATGTACTATTTGAAATTTTATACTCTCTTGCTTCGAATCATATTTAGACTTCCTCCTTCCTCTCTTCGAATCACATTTATTTCTGCGGATAGGGAAGCTAAAACTAACGACTCATCTAATCTTATATTATTGCAAACAACGGAATTAAATAAGGATAAAATTCAGTATGTCCTTTTGTGAGCACAGGAGAATGGTATGAATGGAAATGCTGGGATGTGTGCTTGATGATGGAACATGTCTTGGAAGAATGAATTTACAAGACCACTGAATAACAGCAACCAAATTTTCAGTTATTGCTGCCGGCTGTGACAGACGCTGCCACAAGCGATCCGGTGCCAGCCTGCCACAGACTACCGAGGCACTGCCACTGCCACCGGCACACTACGGAGGCGCAGCACTGCCGCAGCATACTCTCAAGGCCTAGCAACCTGCCCAGGCGGACTACGACACGTGAACGCAGCTGACACACGTGAACGCGACACCAGTACCAACAACAACAACAGCAGCTACCCTCGCCCACACTACGGTGGACTCAGCGTAAGAGCAAACCCCATCCTGAAAGAGATTGTGTAAAATCGAGGCACGATTAATAATAATGACGGTCCTCCCACAAGACTTGTGAAGACCATCATGATCTTTCCTGTAAAGGATGCAACTGAGAACGATTATAGGCCACCGGGGCTCTGTGCGCTCCGTGTTTCATTTATTAATGGGATCTTAATATCATTGAATATCTTCTAGAGATATTCCTGCGTCCTGGGGGAGCCTTCGCCTTGATTCGACGGAGAATCGTCTGTCAAAGACGTACGGAGGACAAGGCCTTGCAGGGAGACTTCAAATCAGCCGTCCGATATTGGACGAAACCCAGAACACGCTGCCATAATATCGACTCTGTAGGACTGCGCGGATATAAAATAAGATAAAGGATCCGTCTCGATAGCGCACTCTGCACGGAAATGCCTACAAGGAACCGTCGCGATCAGGAGATTGAATCTTTCGAAGGGAAACGAGGAGATGTCATGTTTTTAACCACAACGTATGAAAAAATGTCATTTAATGGAGGACGCTCCACTTATATGATGGGTTCTAATCAGCCGTGAGGAGTGTCGCAAGCGCGCTGGCCGTTATCAATTTCTGCTTTCTACCTTCTCACCGACTTCACACCGACTTCAAGAACGAGAAGAAGAAGGGCGTCAACTGACCGAAGGAGTTGCCCAACGTCGACACCAAGAAGGGTTCTGGTATAATTATATTTATGTCATTATTTAACAGCTTTATGTCAATTCCATTGCTTCTACAGTTATCGAGAATTAATGTTTCCCATAACGAATATAATTCAATATGCTCGAGTCACACGTAACCGTTTGTTTGTGGAATTTAATCCGTCTTAAAATCATACTACAGATATCGTGTAAAGCCATGCGTGACAGCTCGCTACCCACGTCGCTTCCTCTTGGAGGGAGCGGAAGAGGCATTAAGCTCGGTGCTGCTGCAGAGAAAAGACGTGTACTATCACGGCCGGCTCTTTTGGGAGCCCGGCTTTTGCCTGGCTTTGCCCGACTTTGACTTACTTGGCCCTACGTTGTGTAATATCGTGTAACTTCGTATAACTCCTTACGTAATTAAAGCAGTCACGGAGCCATAGCACATACCTTCCTGGAATCCGACATAAGATAAGTTCCAATTAGTGCATTTTCCCTCGAAGCAATTCATAACTATTTCTCCTGTGCATAGGTTTATACCAACGCCACGCCTTAACGTATATTCGTTTATTAATTCGAAATGTAATAGGTGTGCTAGATTCATTTCAGGTGTTAGTAATTATGTATTCTTTGTAGGGAATAAATAATTAATATGTTTCCTGCATCATTAATTTCCCATTAAGGATGGAGATTGGTTATCGAAGTTGTTAGTGGCACGCTGCCATATAAATTGACTGATAATTAATAATTATTCTGTGGACGTTGAAAAGTCTCCTTTAATCTTCATTAGAAAAATAAAAGAATTGCGACCTTAAGTCACGACAATCAAAGGAAATGACAGCGGTGAAAGAAAGAAAAGACGTCTATGACAAATGACATGTTAACACGTCCACTACGTATGTGTACCAATACGTAGTCAACGTGTTAACACGTAGTCCAATTAACGACGTGTCAACACGTTGTCCACTACGTATGTGTACCAATACATTGTCAACGTGTTAACACGTAGTCCAATTAACGACGTGTCAACACGTTGTCCACTACGTATGTGTACCAATACGTAGTCAACGTGTTAACATGTTCACTGCCGATTTACCACTAGGCCAATTGCTTATTTACGTATCGGCGTGAAAGAACAGCATTTCAATTTTCTTTTCAAATTTTTTTAGAAGAGATATAAGCATACGAGGTAAATATCATCATGCTATTACACTTTCACACTTCTTGGGAAAGATGCAATTTTTTTGAACAGAATGGTCGTTTTTTAAACTCTGCTATTTACAACCTTACATAACAGAAGACCGCCGGACGCACACGTGCATCCAGCAGCAGCAAACGTGTTAACACTTTGACTGCAACGTGAGCCACCGGTGGTCACCGAGGGAATTTTCATGATGCTGCTCACTGACCAGTAGTCATGAACTCAATATTCATGAGTAATTAATCTGAACGAAATGAAGGCACGATTCAGTTATTGTTTGTTATTTTCAAAATGGCTTAAAGTGCGCAATTGATTTTGAGTTGAATGCTGAACTCCAGTTTCACATGCCGCAGTCAAAGTGTTAAGCCTCCCAAAGCGTTCCATAGAGAGGAAGCACGAAGACCCTATTTAGTATGGACTTAAGGGGAGCGTTTAGTTTCTGAGTCGTCTTGTTTAATTACTGTCCAATTTATTAGATTTTCGTGTTTTGGGGATAAATTTTCAGATCTCTATTTTTCTGGTATTTTTCGACCGATTTTCACCATTTAACTTCCAGAATTCAGAAAAAGATGTTAGCTATAAAAGAACGATGCGTCTTGTTTGAGTTTTGTTTTAAGGTTTTAAAAAACTGGAAAAATTTCTTTCATTTTTAGCAGACATTGTTTTAAAAACTCAAAAGAAATATTTTTGAGGACAAAAATTTAAATGCTCCGGTCAAACTTTTATAGCTAACATCTTTTTTCTTTATTTTGCAAGTTGAAATGTGAAAATCGGTCGAAAAATTCCACAGAAGTTAAGATTTAAATTTGGTACACACTGCAAAAATTGAAATAAGAGAAAAAGGTCTCCCAAAGTATTTAGGGGTTTTGCATGCTAAGCTATAGTAGGCGAATGAACATACGTACAAAGCAGTAAAGCACATTGTGAGATTCAGAAAAAATTCTTTATAACATGAGCTAAAAAAAATTGAAATTCTTTGAATTTTGGGGTAAACTCCCCTCCCTTAATGGGCTGGTCTTTCGTATGCTGTAGCAGACGAACGAACACACAAGGAAGTGAAGCATATCGTTAAATTTAGAAAATAATTCTTTATATCATGAGTTAAAAACAGAAAATCGAGCCACCTAATGTGTGCTTCACACCCTGTGAAAATTTTTTGCCTGTGACAACAACAGTTTTTGAGTAATTCTAGAAAGATTTGAAAGACGAGGGGTGTACGAATAATTTTGTCACTAACTGTATTTGGCCATAATCTTAGCAGCAATGGTATTCACCCGGAAGCCATACTTGGCCATAATCTTAGCAGCAATGGCACTCACCCGGAAGCCATACTTGGCCATAATCTTAGCAGCAATGGCACTCACCCGGAAGCCATACTTGGCCATAATCTTAGCAGCAATGGCACTCACCCGGAAGCCACACTTGGCCATAATCTTAGCAGCAATGGCACTCACCCAGAAGCCACACTTGGCCGTTATCATAGCAGCAATGGAGCTCACCCGGAAGCCATACTTGGCCATTATCTTAGCAGCAATGGAGCTCACCCAGAAGCCATACTTGGCCATTATCTTAGCAGCAATGGCACTCACCCGGAAGCCATACTTGGCCATAATCTTAGCAGCAATGGCACTCACCCGGAAGCCCTACTTGGCCATAATCTTAGCAGCAATGGCACTCACCCGGAAGCCATACTTGGCCATAATCTTAGAAGCAATGGCACTCACCCGGAAGCCATACTTGGCCATAATCTTAGCAGCAATGGAGGAGCCGCCAAACTTGTTGAAGGTGAGACCGCCCCCAGCGCTTACCCCCAGCGGGGGCTTGACGGGCGCCTCCGCGTCGAGGGAGGAGGGCGGCGCTATGGCAGCACCCACGCCGCTCGCTGGGGACATCGGGGCAACGTTAGATGTTGGTTTGAGCCTAAACTTATTTTCTTGTATGCATTGTCCCATATATTTAGAATATTATCATTTCCCTTGCATTTTTTGCAGGAAAAAGTAGGCATTGCGCTTCCATTCAATTTAAACCATAATAACTTCCTCGAATATATTATTAACCATACTTAGAGAACCATTAATGTTCTCCAAATCCTACAAGATGGAAGTCAAAGAAACTAGCAGAGATCACCTCTCTTTAGCACCTCATCTAACATAATGACTTCCTATCCTGAACGTATTTCCAACAATACTCAGAGCTACACTACTTGTTCAACTTCACATGACCAAAGCTAAAGAAAAAGCTGACTTCTTCGGCCGGTTCTCTTCTTCCTTCTCCTCTCTGTCATAGTGAGACTTACTTTCCAGAACGCATTTTCACCTATACTCAGAGCTACACTATTTTCCTCACCTTCTGATGATGAAAACTAAAGAGAGCGGCAAAGCTCACCTCTTTTTGGCCGGTCCTCTTCTTCCTCCTCCTCACTGTCAGAGTCCCGGGGCCTGGCAGAGAAGCCCTGCTCGCTGCCCAGGGACACGTTGCTCTGTCTGCACACAGCAGAGCGGTGTCAACCACACACCAGTCTCACTGAACAATATATCGACCCCATCCTTTCTCAATGACATTAAGAAACCACTTACATCTTTTTTATTTTCTGAATGCTTCGATGAAAAGTTCACATTTACTGGGTTCCATGTATAATGTTTTAAGAGAAATTGTCTTAATATTCCGATCAAGACCTAAAAAATTTAATTGTTCCAGGGTTAAGGCACAGGGACTCAATTGTATGCAGCACATCATGAGATGATGAGCCATGCTTCAATTCTCACAGCACAATCATGCATCGCAACACAGAGGATGAGCCACAGTTCAGAGCTAGGAACACAATCATGTTGCGCAGATAGGCTTAAATATTAGTTTAAGTCACCTTACCGCTGGAAAAAAAGAGTTTCAAAGGAAGGCACCCTTAAGTATGGAGATAGGGGAAGGCAGAATCCCTGGGCTGGGTACAGTAAGTTGAGAAAGAAGTTTATGAAACACAATCGAAGTAGAAGAAGGTAGCAGTAGGTGCTAAAAAAAGCATTGCAGTGAACCGAAGAAAGCTGGACCGTAACAAAACAAAAGACAATTCTATGTCAAAAAAATGAAGGCTTTCCTAACCTTTAGCTCGGGACCTCTCATCTTTCCCCTGGGAGCACTAATTCACAATGATCCGGTAGTTATACCTCCTTGAGGGGTCACCTCTGGGCTTTCAAGTACAGGTTCCATTGTATAGAAGTTAGAAGTAGGATTATCTCAGCACGTGATCGCCACTCCAGCCTTCACAACCAGAAGCTGAACAAAACAGTGCACCTGAGCTCCACCAGTGTATCCTATACACAACACCACCAACACACACAGCACACGTGTGATCTCAAGCTAAACTAGAACAACAGCTGGTTTTGAAGATGAAAAGAAGAGGTAAAGACTTGAGATTTCCACGCCAGAAGTTTTCAGCGCCCAACGCACACACACACGAGGGCATTTATTGGCAAGCCACGGTGAGGGCAGAGTGGCATCAGCCCAGCCAAGGGAAGGTCTGCACTTTGTAGGAGGGATACTAGCCGCTGGCACTATTTTGTTGATTGTAATGAGGCGTTTCATTGATGACCCATGAGCTGGCAGTAAAGAAATTGAATAGAAGAGACTGGATCGAACAAAAACTTAAATGGAATGGAATAGGATAACGCAAAAAGAGAATGGGATAGAGCAGAATAAAATAGAATGGGTAGAACAATAAAAAATAAAATTAGAAAGAGCAGAAGAGAATGAAATAAAATAGAACAAGATAAAATTAAATAGCAAATAGGATGAAATAGAACAGAACAGAACAGCAAAAAAGGAAATAGGGTAAAACACAATAAAATTTGTCAAAAATTGGAATAGGGAAGAAAAACAAAATAGTATTCGGCAACAGAAAGTAATAGTGTAGAACACAATAGAATTTGGCAAAAACTGGAATAGGGTAAAACACAATAGAATTCTGCAGAAGAAAAAATTGAGATATCCAATCTCGGTTTGCTCCCCAAGTTCCATTCGACCAGATACAAATCATGCACAGGCACGAGTCCAAGGAGGCACAGGGACAACATTTCACTGCGGTGACCAATAATGAAATGAAATAACTCGCTCAGCAGCCGACCTCAGGTAATATATAAACCATAGAAATAATCTCCGGGCTATGAATACATTATCCTCATAACTTTACCTGAGAATTCCTTCATCCTCAAAAGTAAGTTTCTCACTTGCCACAGAGGAAAAAATTAACTCTCACTACTCACCCTCGCCACTTCTTCTCACGCTCTTCTCTCTCCTGTTGTCGCTTCTCCTTCTCTTCTTTGTCGCGCCGCTCCCGCATGTCTGCACAATATTTTACTCTCATTGTTGAGAAGATGAACATTTACTATAGTCTATAATACAAATTTAATGAGAGATTTCAACTTTTATCTCATAAAACAAACAACCTGCAGAAAAATGTGAAAACTGCAGAAAACCTGCTGTTCTCCTGATGGCTTGCCATAGAAGCCTATGGAATAGAGCTACATTCCACGATGCTAGTATTGCTCAATTTAAGATATTGAATTTATTCTAATGTCCTACTTATAACAATGTACATGCTAGTGGTGAGTAAATCTTCCAAATACTATTAACTACGTGAGGTTCTACATGCCTTGAAATGCCAGATTGGGCTTTCTCTGGCAACACATTTCTCAGCTTTGCTTTCTTTCAAAATGAAATTTAGGTAAGAAGACCATTCAACATCTGGCAACATTCACAGCAGCCAACCGCTGAGTGCTCTTTATGTTGAAATTAAGTTTTAAAAAGCCAAATACAAGAAATATGAGCAGCTGAGAAAAAGCTAAACTGGTAACTCTGCTCAAAAACTTGAAAGCTTTTAAGAAGAAAACCTACAAAAACAAACAGCTCCTCCCACTCAAGCTAAGCATAAACAAGACAATTATTCCCAGTCAGCGCACACAACCACAAGCTCTTTTAGACCCCAAGATAGAAGACTCTACAGCAGTTCAAATTTCAGCAACGCAGCCGGGTGATTCTCCCCGCTAGGAAAAAGGAGAACTCGGCCATAATTCCCCCACTCTACCCAGGAGTAGGGAAATAGGTACCTGCTTGACCGGAGTTACCGACATTGCATCCTTTTGTTAGTTATGAAGCATTTGAAAACCCAATTTTCGAGATATGTTTCAGGCTTGATCGGAATAAAACTTCCTTTTTACACAAATCTAATTGAACTGTACATTTCATTTTATGCAGTACATTTCACACAACTCACAACATATTTCTGCAAGAAAAACTATTTAATCCAAAACTACATAAGAAACATCTACAGGCAGAATAATTTAAAACTACATCAAAATAAAAAAGCAAAGTTGTTAGCAAGGAATGCCAACTGAGTTTCAAAAAGCTTCAAGAAACAACAGGATTTGTGCTCTACTGCTGCCCCACACAAAAACGTGCTGGCTCACCTCTCACAACTTTTTCGTAATCGTTGGGCCAGAGAGGATGATATTCGTTGGTGAAACGCCACTCAGGGTCTGTCTGTCCGATGGTGCCACTCACCACACTCACTGGAGGGTCCTGATCAACATCCACAAATACTTTGACAGTAGAAATTCAACAGATGATTCCAAGACATGCCCATGAATCCATACTGATCTTGCATTGCTGGCCTTCCCAAGAGTAGTATCAGAAATAGATTCAACTACATATTTAACAAATTATTTCAATTGCAACAATCCCATCATAAAAATATGGATAAAGTTAGTGAAAACAGTATCACAAAAGCTCTAATAATACTCTAATAATACTCTAAGCTCTAATTAATTATTTAATTAATTAAAAGTAATTTCTTGCTGAAGTGTATGGAGGTGTACCTTGAATCATTTAGCATCAAGTTTTTGCTTTTGAAAGCTTACACAGAAAAATTAACCTTGTATAAGCCACAATGTCCGCAGTTAGCACACTAGCACAGAGGTTACAGGCCACAACACAATGTAAGAAAAGAGTAGATAATAGTATTGAAATACTCGTTTAAACCCAGCAGTCATGAGAAATGCAGTCACACACAAACAAGTATGCCTAAGAATGTAAGTATTGTGATAGATATTAATCAAAAATGCTGTAAAACAGAACTGAGTAACAGAATTGTGCGACACAGAATTGTGAACTAACGTTAAGAGGTGTTCGACCAGCAGCCGCAAGAAGCATCTGTGTGGTGACAGGAGGGGAGATGCTGTCGTCATCCTCCCGTCGGGACTTGAGGTCAATGACAGGAGGTAGCTTGGCGTTCCCTCTTCGCTGGTCCCGCCGCGTCTGTGGGTGGTTGGGGAGTCATTTCAACACAAAGGCCAAATGGTATTGTAATACAAAAGTAGTTAAAGTTTATTTGTGGTAGCATTCCTTTTTGACTCCTGCAGAATATTAAAAACTAATAACACATGTAAACGTAAAAGCTAGTGACTAAATTTTGTTGAATTTAGTGTACATGAAGTGTTATCTTGAAATTAAATTTTCCCTTTACATTCTTTCAATCATTTCAACACTCCGTGCATAAATTTAAATTTATGCTTTCATAGAAGTAAAACTTATGATCATAAATAAAATATTCTGTATATATATTACCATTTATTTGACTTACCACAAGCCATTATGTCATTAATCATAAAACCTAACAGAATTATATCCCTTATAAGTTGACTCAGGAGAATCTTGAGGATTAGATAAAAGAATAACCAATTTTAAAATGAACATTGCTTACTACAAACAACTTCAGTGAAGTAAAATTGAAATTCTAAGACTTCAAAATGCGTGCTGTAAACAATGTATATTTTAACATTGATTGTCTTTTCATCAAACATTAATTAATTTGAACATGATAAGCCAGCACTAAATTAGCTACAATACTAATAACAGCCATAAATTTGAGAAATAGTGTATACAGGACATGTAATAAGCAGCTTATGCTACTTATAAAGCATTTTTATATCATTATTCAACATAGTGCAGAAAAACCTACCTTATTCAATGAAACTATCTGATTCTACATTTATATTGTCACTTCAAACTTATCATTATATTATTAGAAATTTTAGGAGATAAAATCACTAATCATCAGAAGATGGTAGTTTATGAAAGGAAGTACAAATGCACATAAACTCTAAGCTGATTATTGAACAAGCACCAACTACATGATTTTTCCATCAAAATATAGGCTAGACAAATGCAAAAAATGCACATTCACTGAAATTAATCTTTGAATAACTGTGATACCTGAAAGATATTATCTATGAGAAAAAGATAATACTATCATATAAGTACAAAAATCTAGAAATTTGTCACACTCACCCCAGCAAATGAAGCTTTTTTGAAAGCCATTTGGTTTGGCATCAATTTGAGTCCAGAAGCCCAGCCTGAGGGGGCAGTCTTTTCCATCTCAATATCATCATAGAGACTCATTCTCTGTGTCGAGATAACTATCCAATCTCTGACAAAAAAAATTCAAACCAATTTTCACCAATACTGTGATCAAATAGCTCTCATTAATGAGCTGTATGACATGCAACTTGAACCTTTCTTTTCCTGCAAATGAAATACACAAACAAATTAGCAATCTCTTTTGATAAACATCCATTGTAAGTAGGGAGAGCACATTCAAGAAACAGCAATGAAAAATTATAACAAATTAAAACCAGATACAAAAGATTTAACATTCTGACATCATCATGTTAAGTTTATTCAAATACAAAAGATATAAAATCTTACTCCAATCATTTCTGCATCAATAAGATTGCAAAAAGCTCAAGAAAGCAAATTTACAAGGGATAAAATCAGCAACTAATTAAACTTGTGACATTAATATTAAAAATTTTACACTACAATTAAAAATACAACATAGATATTGTTACTACCTTAGATAGTCACAATTTAATACATTACTCTGCACACAACTATATTCTATTCTACCTTGCAAGAGGAAAGATCATTGAATTAGCAAAACATGATGTACAGTATTTGATGCTACTAAATTAATTTTAAAAATTACTATTTATAGATCAATGAACCAAATTTAGACTTTAACAGCTGCACATATAATGAGTGCATTTGTGCAAATAATAAGTTCTAGAAAATATTGAAGTGAATATCAGAGCAAGTCTTGCTATAATATTTATTTCAAATACAAATTTAATTAAGAGAAAGCCTTAAAGATAGAGTTTAAATAGATCAGTTGAACATTTCTTATCCATTATACAATAAAAAAGTTTGTTCATAAAATACAACTTATGAATATTAATGTGCCAAAATAATTTGAGACAAAATCATATGATACAATCATATCTAATTAAAGCCCAATTAAAAACCTTCACCCAAGCATTTAAACTACAACTCTCTTAAAAATCACATAAATTAGGTAATGAAGTGTTGAATTAGCTTAGCAAATTGAGTAAAACAGCAAAAATCAATTGCAAATATTTGCAGAAATTGAAAACAAGATTGACATTTTATCCACATAATTTTTTGTCAGCCATGATTTAAATCTGAAAGCCTACTATTTATTCAATATTAAATAATTAAAGAGATTTGAGTCACTAAGTGCATCACAAATCTACTACATCCGTGTATATTTCATCAATTTCAATACCTATCTTGTTATGCAAGTTTACTGGCTCTAGAATTACAAACAAGCATTCAAGAAAAATTACTTCATGTTTACAAGATGACAAGCACATATAATAAAAATACAGTGAATTTAATATCTCAACAATTTCAAGGAGTTTATAATTCATAATATTTCAGAAATATTTCAATTCTTACGTTAGTTTCAAAACGTTCTTTATTTGATTTATGAATGATGAAAGAAGTTTTCAAAGTCACCAAAAAACTTTCTTATTACTTTTTTAGAACCTTAAGACCCACAAAATTTTATTTCCATCAGTCAAAAAATCAAAAATTGAAAGCACAGGCAAGGAACAGTCAAAATTTTCAATTCAGACTAGAACTACTTCATATACATATGTTATTTAACGCAAAATACAAAATGTTATTCACCATGTTCTGATTTTGTAAATTTGACTTATTAAAAAAAATAATTTTGGGCCATTTTGGAATAACTGACACAAAATTTCAAATACAAAAATTTATTTATCATTGGAAATGTTAGTTCATTATAGACAAATGTTTGGTAACTGTGAAGGAGAGGACAGTAATCAATTTTCCACTTTTTGGTGCCTAAACATAGTTAATTAGATCTAAATAAACAATTTTTCTTCAAAGCACTTTTTGTTGCAAATGAGTATTAACGATTTATAGCGGGAAATTACTTACCGCAACTCTAGTGTTTGAAGAGAAAAGAAAATGTTTTGAGGGAAAGACTACAATGGACTCTCCCTTCAGACACGCTCGAATGATCAAACGCATTCCAGCCATCAAAGACAACAATTAACATTCCGCTATAACTTGTTAAATACTTATTTGCCCCAAAATGTGTATTGAAGAGAAGTAGTTTACTTTGATGCAATTACCACAATTCAAAAGCAACAAAAATTCAAAAATCGGTAGGTAACGGTTTATTCAAGCGCATTTGTCATCAAAGACAAAAATTAACATACCGCTATAACTCGTTAAATACTCATTTGCAATGAAAAGCGATAGAAGAAAAATTTTTCATTTTGATTCAATTGATTATATTCAGGCAGCAAAAATTGATAAATAGATTACTGTTCTCTCTTTTACAAATACCAAATGTTTTTGCAACCAAGGCATGACAACCTAGGCTAAGAGACCAAGTGATAGATCAATTTGTCATTATAATAAGTAGCTTGATACCTTTAAGCTGTAATACAGCTAATGTTAAGAAAGCAAAAAGAATGAACTTTTGTACACACTGCAAAAAACATAGGGCGTACAAGGTGTATGCCCACGCAGAACATCAGGTTAAGGGTACCATCTGGGATTTTGATCTTTTTTTGTCCTATTTGCTTGAAAATTGGTCAGTATATGCATTTTTTGAAAGTAAACCTTTTTTACTCATGTCATTTTTTCAATTTAGGCCTTACTTTTTTTATTTTTTAAGAAAAATGAGTTTTTACATTCATTTTTAATTATATTTCAAATTGTATTAACTCATTGAGTTTTGATGCTAAAACAAAACCAAAGACAGTTTTAGAATCCTTGAAACATTTCTAACAAAAGTAATTGAGTCAATTTTTAAATTTTGAAATAACTTTGTGATATACAAAACTTTATAATAACAATTGTTTAAAATGTTAATATAAAGTTTTGCATATCACAAAAAATTTATTCAAAATTTAAAAATTGACTCGATAACTTTTGTTAGAAATGTTTCAAGGATTCTAAAACTGTCTTTGGTTTTGTTCTAGCATCAAAACTCAATGAGTAAATACAATTTGAATGGTAAAAAAGTATCATTATTCATGAGAGGCCAAAAAGCAAATATACTATTGAATTGCAATATCACTGACAATTTATTTACATGAATGCAATTTCTTTGATCAATTTTTATGTGCAAATAATGTGCAATCTTTTCCTTGTAAATTTCAATGTAACATAAGAAATATCATGTTAAAAACACATAGAAATATATTATATACATATATACCATGTAGCTCATATATAGGTCCGGGATTTTCAACTTTTGTTGTCTGATTCTCTAAAAATTGGTCTGTACATGTATTATTTGAAAGTAAACCTTTTTCACTTGTGTCATTTTTTCAATTTAGCCCTTATTTTTTTATTTTTTACATAAAATGAGTTTTTCATACTATTTTATGCATATTAAAAATTGTATTAACTCATTGAGTTTTGATGCTAGAACAAAACCAAAGACAGTTTTAGAATCCTTGAAACATTTCAAACAAAAGTTATTGAGTCAATTTTTAAATTTTGATATAATTTTTTTGTGATATGCAAAACTTTATAATTACATTTCAAACAATAACGTTATAAAAAGTTTTGCATGTCACAAAAATTTTTTTTCAAAATGTTCAAATTGAAATGAATAAATTTGTTAGAAATGTTCCAAGGATTCTAAAACTGTCTTTGGTTTTGTTCTAGCATCAAAATTCAATGAGTAGTTACAATTTTAATGGATCATTTTCAAACAAAAAAAAACTAAAAACTCAATATTTTATGATTTTGGCCCCCTTTTGGACCCCCCCTGGGTGGGGTTCTGGTGTCCGAAGCGCCATAATATATCATGGCACAATAACCCATACCCTAAGGATCCTTTTTCCACAAAAAAAGAAACATACCCAATTTTTTCTGATTTTGGCCCCATTTTGGATCTCCCCCTGGGGGAGAGTTCTGGTGTCCATAGCGCCATAGTATTTCATGGCACATTAACCCATCCCATAAGGATCCTTTTTCGACAAAAAAAAAAATTTGAGTCAGGGGTGCCACGGGGACCCCATTTTGCCTCAGATGGTACCCTTAAGACAGAAAGATTGTCAGGAAAAAAGAAAAAACAACAAACTAACCTAAAGCAATAAATTGAAGAATCATAATGAGATGTAAAAGTCACAAAATCCTACTTTAAGCCTAAATTGCTCAAGTAATTCAACAATACCCAATTTGGTTTACCAATCTCCATCCTAACCTAAACCTACCACATGCATTCTGAAAAGACTGATAGTTAATATTTTTTATTTATTTTACAAGAAACATTAGAAAATGTACTATTTCTACAAAAATTATAGCATTTTTACACAATCAGCTCTTAACATAGGTAAATTCTGCAATTCATCGCATATTTAGCAAGCCACTTGTTTTCACAAGGAAGATCAGCAAAATTACACTCACTCACAAAGATCTCTCCTTCGTGCTCACACTCATTACACTCCCAAAAATGAATAAGTCCCTTTTTAATCATTTACAATTTTTAAAAAACTTCATACTTGCCCTCAACATGCACCATTGATCACTAGAAGACTGGTAAAGAATAGAACCTGGCGTCTAAAATTTCATCATCAAATATTTTAATGTTTTTGATAGTCTCATAGTGATAGCAAGTTCAATTAGTTTTTATTTTATTATACTTCGCTTTGATTTATTTAATCCATTTTTTTTTGCATTGAAATTTATTTTTTTTTCCTCTTCTGGTAATACATACTGAACGCAATACCCCTATTCACGGTATTCCTCATTAATTAATCATGTATGAGTGCACCAATCGAAACAGAAACAATCGATTAGACATTGAGCTGTACACACTCCAATTTCATCGTCACCTGCAGGCTTTTTTACACAGTGGTTACATTCTGAAGTTTTGTTGGCATACCGTGGTTGGCACAGCTATTGTTTTGCATTCGGTTTCGTGAATGTTTTCGAAAACGTCCAGTTCCATTCATACTGAACCGGACCAGCCGGTGCACGAATAAAACCTACCGATCAGTGGCAGATGGAGTCTCGTATGTGTAAACACAAGGCAACGAACAGATTTTAGGCTGACAGGAGAAAAAAACGCTGGTGACGGAG
>JACJUY010001924.1:0-10954 GCA_014220935.1 Platorchestia sp. MABIK
TCATTGTCCTGTTTTACTTATAGTAACTGTAGACAACAAAAGGGGATAACGAACTCCCATCCCCAAAATCCTATTCAGGACATATGAGCCCTCTCATGCAGAGGCACGTTCTACCAACCAAAGCCTGGGAATGTTCGATGGCTGAAGAAGAAATGAGTAAAATTATTATTCCCCGCGTGTCCCGCTATGGATCTCCAATGCAGCAGCAGCGGAGTAAAATACCATTATGAAGGTCAAGGCCAGTTTGGCCTCTTCGCTGCCGCAGTGCGGCTTAAACAGTCGAGGGAAGAGAATGTGTTCTCCTCCTACGTAATTTGTGTCACGGTAGCCTGTCTGGCGCCGATTACAGATAAAAACTGAAGCCAGACTGATGATAAGCACTGACCGCAAAACCATAGATTGACGCGAATCATGGCTGTCTTTAATGATTGCTAGATACGGAAATGCCTTAGTAAGGTTGATTGTGTCTAGACATGACCACTTCCGGAGATTATTTTGTATGCATTACAAGACAGCGTTGTTATTAAAAATCGCATGACACTTTTAATCATTAGACATGAATAGTACTTAAAGAATTTGAGTTGGACAACTTTCCCCAGCCATCATGATTAATAAGGTAAAGCAACTTAGGAATCTCGAAGTGTTTACTATCTAGTAAGAAAAGAAAGGCAAAAAAGAAAAGCCGTTCATTTCCAAGAAAGTTGTTATAACTTGGTTTTTAAAATTTTCTTAATATAAACGTCTTTAATTGATTCGAGGCCTACAATAGCTGTGTTAGGGGCTTATTGTGTTATTGAAAGAAACGATCTAACTATTTTCTTTTAGACATTTTATCAAAGGCAAGATCACTGAAAGCCTATAAATACTTTAAACTCTACTGGAGAATGCTTTTCAGGTTCTTCGCTATAAGTTAAAAACGAAAGAAGAAAAGACTTGAAACACTCTGCTGAACAGACTGTATACCGTCCTGAATGATTTACAGGTAGTGAGAAAAAGTTAGCCAAAAGTAATTCATAAAAAAACAGCACAACACGCACATCTAAAACAAACAAACAAACAAACATGCGCGCAAAAATGAGTTTCAAAGTTTGTTCATCATAGGATGAGTGAGATAATTTGTTTGTAAGTCATAAGCACAGATTACGCTCATTTTTCTTCATCTATTTAAATTTTGAGATACAAAAACGTGCGGCGCTCTCTGGGGTAGCAATAGATCTCTTTATGAAACAGTGAGCCAGAGTACTACTTTTTTATACTGAAATTTCGAGTTATTCCTGATTAAAAGTTCAGTGCTAACTGGTCGGAGAGCGTTAAGCGAATGTAATTGTCACGACTTTCATTTTTTTCAGAAAAGAGTTGTTTGAGTAGTAATGCTCCGTGTTAGTAAATTGATTAATTTTTTGAGTTGGTAACAAGAGTTCCTTTCATATCCAGTGAACTAATTTGGCATATGAAAGTAAAAATGAACTACTAATTAAGTAGAAGTCAATAATAAATATTTAAATATAACAACCTAATAAACTGTAAGATAGAACTCTTCCAATTTATTTCACAGCTCAAATTTAAAGAGAACTATTTAAAGATTTTTATTCAACGCATGCGATATCCGAATCAAAAAATTGAAGACCACTATGACAAATCATGTCCCGCTTCTTTTACATAGGTACATGGGCAAAATTCGAACAGCCAACAATCTTTCATGACAAAATGAAATCTTACTAAAATCAGCGTTAAAGGTAGTAAGGACAGTTGAAAGAAAGAACGGAACACGATGCTGTTTAACTTGGCAGACATGGAAGCAGGACAGAGATAAAAGAGAGCTTACCAACTGTAAGCACAGCTGAAGCTCTCAAAATATGCACGCAAAACAGCGTAAGTTTCCCTGCATTATGTGTCGCGGAAGCGGAAGACGAGGGCTAGCGGACGTGAAGCTTACAAGGCTGCCTCGCTGCTGTGCTCGAGGTGAGTACGACAACATGCGACCTTTCAGCTCATTCGCTTGAGGTCTTCGCACTCGGCTAAGGTAAACTGAATCGCGTTCAGAAGAGCAGAAACATTTTGGTGCTTTTGAAGCAAAAACACTCATACATGTTAAATAATGCGTGTTTCCTTACATTAGGGGAAGAAAAATATTTCTACAACGTAAATTTCAGATTTTGAGTGTTTAAAATACACTTTTATACTATTTTTTACATGTTTCTGTAGGATGTCCTAGACTGTCTGGAGTATAATTTTATTAGTAGTAATATATGGCCAGACACGCGCCATGCATACCCCCATTTATTTCGCAAAAGTTAGGCTACCATTGTAGAACATATAAAGCTCTGTTACCTATACCAGAGTTTGTATGGTTTTTCTAATCGTTTTAATCGTCACGCATGGATTATAGAGTTGTTTTTCAGAAAATTAATTTTTCTACAGATTTGAACAACGTTAAGTATAGAATTTTCTGGCAAACAGACATTTGTTACTATAACTGTCCATCTGTCCACACCAAGGACTCCAGGACGTACGCCTGACAATTACAAACATCTCTGTATGGTATCCAATTTACACGCCTCAGGTATTTTTGGACAATTGGAGTAGTAGAGAGAATGCTGTGATGCATGCTAATGGTTCTGTCGCTTACTTTTTTAAAACAACGCAGGAATATAGGACAGAATGACTTCAAAATATTACACACGCTAATCACGTGTGCATGCACACATCTTCTAAGGAAGCATTTTCCTCACGTGCACAGGAGCAATGCTCATACATTGAAGTAAGTAATTTGTATTACAATAATGAGCGTTCATTTCTCAGCTTAATAGAGAGTCATAAAACTACTGCACAAATTTGGCCTTTATCACAATCATTTTTACACCGAAGAAAGGAAGCAAAACTCGATAATCGGGAGATAATTTGGGTATCATGCGACCTTTGATGATAGTCGCATTCCGAGACGATGGAGGTGCAGTATGCAGGCCAGGAGTTCACTACCCTTCCATGGCTTGATAACTTCTTAATATCACACTCCTATCAAACAAGATCAAACTGTTTCGCTCCTCAGCGAAACAGTTTACTGAAAACCAAACTTAGAGAATTTTTCGCGCATCTCATCTTAGTATTTGACATCCAAACCACGTTTCGGTACGTTAGCAATTTCATTAGACGAGTTAAAAAGCTCAGAAATTGGAATAAATTTGAAACAATCATGATACCCATTCGTATGCACAACACGTCCGTTAAATCGCACGATGTTGAGTTTGTGTGCAGCACAAGCAAGCTTGTAGCTGAGTCAGGACACTGACACTGTGATCTGCCCTTCTGAAAAATGTGCTAAATCATCACTTCCTCTACTTTCAATTTCACGACAATACAGCAATTCTCGTTGCACAGCCCCATCACACAGAATGAGACAGTACACGCTTCTATTTGCAGCCTCATCACTCAGAGATGAGTCTACCAGACGTTGGGGCGCTTACATTTACGAGGAAAATTGAGGACGTGTGCTATTCTTAGATTTCCCAGTTCATGAGAATGAAACATTGAAGAGATTTCTGTAATTGACAGCATGGGGAGTTTTTAGAGAGAAGGTACACAAGGTGACCGACCTCATGGCAGACAGCAAATCGGTGCGCAAGCTCTATAGGAGACTTTGAACCGACGTTACGTGTTGTTCAGATTTTCCTTCAGGGAGTTGTTCGATTATGTTTACCACTCAAAAGCTACTTTTTTTAATAAAAAGCATTATATGTAACACATATCAATAGGCATAAAATTAATTCATAATGGTCTGTCAAGAGAAAATGATCCCAGCAAAAATTGTAGAGTGTAGACCGAAGCTCTGCTATAAGCCGAAGCTCTAGCTGTTCGATACGACTCGTATGAGTCGTATCGAAATGATTGATTTACGAATAACACTAGCTAAATTTGCCCATTAACAGTAGCACGTATGGGGAAAATGTAGTACCTAGGCATAGGTAATGAAAAAATCTAGAACGAACGCGGAATCCAAGTTTCAATACTTTTCTTTTATTCATTTTAAATGTATGAAATTTTATTTTTATTCATTAACATACATATCTTGTCGAAATTCCTTGATTTGGGAAGCCCAGGGTACAGATATACCCTTCATGACAAAGAGCAAAGCTCATCACTTCGGCCACAACGTACGCTACACGTGGCTCGGAGGGGATTTTCATAATGGTGCTGACCGACAATAATCATTAGTCACAAACTCAATTAGTCACAAACTCAATTCACAAACTCATAAATACTTAATGGAAGTTAAATGAAGGCATGATACAATTAATATTTGCTATTTCAAAATTGCTTACTTCAAATGACGTTAAATTTGAGTTGAATATTGAATTTCGGTTAAATCAATCGTGGTCAAAGTGTTGAGTAAGTTCCATCATATACTGATAGGAAAGGGTAGGGAACTGCGAGCGTTGTTGTGGTGAGGACTCATTCATGTACTTGAATACAAGATGCAAGTAATTTGAATTAATGAAAATAGAAGCGGCCACGAACGAGCTTTGCACCCCCTCGAATACTGTTTTCTACGCATTTGAGGAACAAGTCATGCTTTGCAATTGGAAACCCGTTACGGCCGTAGCGAATCATGGTGCCGCAGCGGCTTGTTCCACTCTACGAGTTAACGAAGGTCACTTCGGTGCAGCCGAGTTTGGTGTCCGGCATGCGGTTGAGGCAGCTCTCTGGCATTGTCTAGAAAAGGGCGGCCTCGTGTAAGTACTACGACACAGCCATGTCATGGAAGCTTACAGTTGCCTCTCCATGACGTAGTAGAGATGCAAGTCTCCATCAAGGTGAACGCGAGGTTTCAATCCGCTCGGATAATGCATCAGAAAAACTTGCCGACACGGATGCAGAAAAAGTTGCTAATAGTTCAGTCAATTTCCACCACGTTGTATTTTCCAGACATGGCCCATCCGTACTTGTTCGGTATTTTTCAGATGGTATTAGGTATTAGGTGTTTTTTAGGTATTTTTTTAGGTATTTTTGAGTGTTAGGTATTTTTTTATTTTGCACATGCATTCAGATGGAAAAATACCATAATAACAATTTTCGTTTAATAATTTAGAAGTATATCGTGTGATATACATATTTTACGAATTAAAGCCCTTGTAAATTTCTGCACACCTGGCAAGTTAAACATCAAAAGCATTTCTATCAGTGACACATCCTCATGGACGGCTTTTCAACCAACGAACTTATCAACAAACATAAGTAGTTGTGATCTAGTCGGTAAAAATATATTCAACAAAAATGTTCGGTTATTATCAAATACCTACGTATATTTACGTGTTTTGTTGGTACACTTGATTTGACCTATTTGATGAATGTAATTTTAAACCATTCATTATCGATGGCGCACAATAGCTGAGTTACAAAATGCGCATAAATGTTTGCATAACCGAGGAATTAATTAAATAAAAAAGAACAGACACGAGTTCTACTGCCGGGACCTCGGGAGTGCAACTGCCTCCGGAAAAACAAGTTTGAGACACAGATTCAAGACATTGCAACATGTTCAATTTTTCATTCATAGTTACCACGTGTGACGGAAAGCATCCATTTTCCTATCTATATATTGTGCTTTGTGTAGTGTGACAACACGAGGGCCTACCTACGTTTTGAGTGGTGAAAACCTGCATTGCTAGGGAGGAACACACAAATCGTTTTTGATGGTCTTCACCGTCGAAAAACGTTTAGTTTCTGTACCAACATACGAACGTTATGAATAGTCCATCTGAAGACCTAGTGCCCATGATGCCACCAACAACTGCGAAGTGTGTTTCTTGGATTTAATTTTGCACAACTTTTTACTTTTCCATAAGTTTATAGATATAAGAATCGACGTATGGCCCAAAGAATTGGGAAAAATAATTCTTAATATTTTGAAATTGAACGGAGAAAGTACTCTAGTAATTCAACGCATCTTGACTCACACAATCACATTTCAGCCCACTGCTGCCATTATCAGTGATAACTGAAAATCTGAAAAAGTTTACTACTGAAATAGGTCAATACAGCTTCGCTTAAATTCCATGAATCCCTCGGTTTGAAGACAACAAATTAATCAAATGTTCGTAAATACATGTCTGAATTTCCAAATAAAAAATGGTTCTCAATTTAAAATTTCTTTCATTTTTCACTTCTACAAGTTTTTCGAAAACGCCTCACTGGGAGTCCTTACACCGTGTGTCAACCTCCTTCTAAAGTCGGTTTTATAAGTTAGGAACTAGAAGGATAATACTCCTCCCCGCTTTAAAATTGTCCATCAAAATTCAGTCACTATGTTTTTGAATGTCAACTCTTGAAATAAAATATACGATGTTTCACAATACCTGTTCAAGTGTTAATAAATTGATAACCTATGATCCACTTTGCATGTCCCTCAGTAACATTGATGTAGAAAATCGTTGCCTTTATAATTGAAAATATTCCATCACAATGCACTGATGAAAAGAAACTCTGTTCTATAAGGTTTCTCCTGCAGCAAATAGCTGAATTATTTAGAATACTTTAAAAAAACTCGATTGAATATTTTTCTCGTAAACGTTTTTGGTTGTAAATTCGAGAAATTCTACTTTCTTAGAGAGATGTTCCGTATGAGAAGTTTTCCCATTTTGTGCACTCTTAAAGCATCTGATAATTACGACGAAAGCACGTGCGCAGCTTGTGCGCAGTATCTCTAGGGTGAATTCATCAACAATTTCTCTAAAGAACTCTTTGTAAAGCGTTTGGTCTTATTTCATTTTGTTTATATTTCCACTAAGAATATATTACTTACTTATTAAAAGAAAGTTTTACATCCCAGAAATGTAATGAATACCTTGCGCCATTAAAGTATCTATGAACCCAAATATGAATTTCATAAAATAATTCCTTTATTTTTTTGTACAATAGAAAACAATTTTCTCCATCGAATTGAAAAATAACACTCATAAATGATATCGGGAATTAATTATTAACATTCAAACAGAGAGTACCGGTTTTTACTCGTAACAACAATCGCTCATAGCACTCACATCTTGCTCATACTTGTACGAGGAGAAGTCCAAATCTCTCATAGAGTGACAACCATCTATTGCAAGCAAATAATGCACTCAAAGACCAAATGTTCTATCTAAAGAACGTACGTATCCCGTCAAAAGATCCCGGTCAAGAATGTTCTCGCGATAATGATATACGTCTGATTAAGACTGCAACAGCTGACACTGATGCATCACGCAGGTCGTATCCAGTCTTCTCCAGTTCTATTAGGGAGGAGAAACAAGAACTCAGCCGCCGGGCCCCTCGGGCCCCTGACTTGCCGTTTCGTTTTCTTTTGTCTTCGCTCAGATTAATAACAGAGAAGTCAGTCTTGTATGGCTCATGGTATGGCTATAGGTCGATGAGCCGTCACTGGAGATGCTCTTGGCGGGTTTGAACGTTCGATGGCCCGTTTTGAGGATACGAGGGACTTGCTGGCCTAACATTTTGCTACAGAGACTTATTGGGTATTTGAAATATACTGATATTCCATAATTTGTTTAAAATATTGTCACTAATTTATGATATACGAATGAGTAAATCCAAAACACTGCCTTCTATAAAATATAGGAATGATAAAGATATCTTTATTTCAGTATTCAACATGAAGAAGAATCTTACTCAACGTTGTACGTGTGAGGCCAAAACTTCCGACACAGTTCTAAAACGGGATGGAGATTGAAGTCAGAGCTCTCACTTATAATAAATTTGAGAAAAATATAATTATATACTCACAAATATACTTCTAACAGAAACGAACTAAAAATAGGCAACAACTGAATCAAGTATCCTTCAGAGATCGCGACATAGATTTACTGCCCTGCATCAGAGCGCACTGCACGTAAGAGGTCTAAGTGAATAGGTTGCAAAACGCACAAATCCACTCGGTTTAAGGCATAAATAGTACAGATTAAGTTCACAATACAAGTAGCTGTATAAGTGCTTTTATGAACAAGATTTTGCTTGAAAACGAATTGCAAAATTCAAAGCGAGATTGAGGGAAACCGAAATAGTTTTTTATGACTTTTCTGGAGAGGAAATCCATGTTTCAAAATGACGCTCTTGGACGCAGGTTTACCTTCCGGCAACCACTATGCAAAATGCTTCAGATTTTTTTTTTGCAAATCTTAGCGTACACCCATAAAATAATTTGAAGAGTAAACAATTCTTTCCAGATGAGATGGAGAGAATTTTTTTGAATTCGATATGAAAATATAACTATGTTTACAAGTATCTCTTCGTGTAGAGGCAAACACATTCTATCCGAGGTGATAAGGAGGTAATTTATACGAATAATACTTTCAAGGATGGTGTTGGAAAATAATTAACTTGGTGAAAACACCCAAGGATTTGAGAAGAAGAAAATTATGGCTAATAACATCAGAAAAAATATCCATTTTTCAAAACGCAAAACATATGTGTTTTTAAGAAAAATACCGTTCCTTCGCTAAAACATCTAGGGCAAACTGATCATTAGCAAAAGGCACCTCTCTTCGAAATGACATAAACTTCATCTGTTTGGGAATAAAAAGATGTCGCTATGTTCTTTATAAACTGTTCTTCATAAATTACTTTGTTACAAACCTTTTCTCAATACCTGATAGTCATTGAAGAAGGTGTTTCAATCCGCTTCGGAATAGCGTTTTTTGTCTTTTCTTACTTCGATTCAACTAATAATTTAGGAATTCCGAAGAGTTCTCGAGTAGTATTTAAATTGTTTGTAAGTTGTCAGCCATCTCTTGGAATATAAAATATCCAATAGATGATATTTTTTATTTAATTATCCCTTGACAGGGATAATTAATCTATTAGCATCCCACGTATGGTTTGTCTATCAGTACGCCTCGTATGGTCTGTCTATTAGTGCGCCTCGTATGGTACGTTTGTCTAAAGACGTCGTATATTAAGGAATTTTTTAAAAGCCAAAATGTTGTCATGTGTCTCATATGTCAACTTTGTTGGAAATAAACGGTTTTTCTTTTTCTTTCTTTCCTTTTATGCCAAGAAGGCAAAACACGTAACCTACAATTCCCGGAGTTTACAGAATTAACCGCTGTCAAACACGTTATTTCTGCAGTACCAAAATTTAATGAAAAAGAAAAAACATTTCAGGTAGAGTACACATTTCTATATGGGGCCAGCAATCCTTTCCCTCTGCTTTAGCAATACAAGGGAATATATTTTTGGTACGCCGTCAGACAACTCAGAAAAAGTTTGCATCCACAAGCTGCTAAAATAAGTCCTGTTTTCAAAAGATTTATTATGCAGCGCCAATTTGATGAAATATTAATAAATACGGAGTTTACAAAGACTCAAGGCTGCGGCGCGTTGTGCAAGTGATGAGGCGTTTTTAACGGCTCCGGAGATAGTAACCATCATGCTTTTGAGATGATCACCGCGAAACTTTTCACGCCCTGTCACGAAATTTGGCCCTAAATGCAGCAGCCATTGGAGCTCTTTGACCCCGAGTTGAAGATTAGGTTGAGGAGAGCGTGCTTTAGAGCAGTACATCCAGCCTAGTTTCATAGCAGGAAAGTCTTGGCATTTTAGTGATAACAGTCTTGAATACAGGCCATGTGTGACAAAATTATACCCGAAATGGAACATGTCATGACAGTGCCTCAAAATCTCCTCCCGTCGAAAGTGAGGCCAATAAACTTCTTTCTGGTTTCTTGAAACGATCAATGGTTTGGTGGGAGCTGGGACGTTGAATCACGAAAAGTGATCACGAAGTCCAATTAAATTCCTGACAAAGAGATAAAAGCGGTTTCTGTATAAATCATGTTATGAGAGTATCACGAGATAAAATTTTGTTTCCTCAAAACCCTAAGAAACTGGCTCATTTAGCTCATCGGACTCGAGTACTTCGTACTAGCCATGTACTACTGAAGTACACTTCGTACTAGCCATGTACTACTGAAGTACACTTCGTACTAGCCATGTTCTACTGAAGTACACTTCGTACTAGCCATGTTCTACTGAGGTACACTTCGTACCAGCCATGTTCTACTGAAGTACACTTCGTACTAGCCATGTACTACTGAAGTACACTTCGTACTAGCCATGTTCTACTGAAGTACACTTCGTACTAGCCATGTTCTACTGAAGTACACTTCGTACTAGCCATGTTCTACTGAAGTACACTTCGTACTAGCCATGTACTACTGAAGTACACTTCGTACTAGCCATGTTCTACTGAAGTACACTTCGTACTAGCCATGTTCTACTGAAGTATATTTCGTACTAGCCATGTACTACTGAAGTACACTTCGTACTAACCATGTTCTACTAAAGTACACTTCGTACTAGCGATGTTCTACTGAAGTACACTTCGTACTAGCCATGTTCTACTGAAGTACACTTCGTACTATCATGTACTACTGAAGTACACTTCATACTAGCCATGTACTACTGAAGTACACTTCGTACTAGCCATGTACTACTGAAGTACACTTCGTACTAGCCATGTACTACTGAAGTACACTTCGTACTAGCCATGTTCTACTGAAGTACACTTCGTACTAGCCATGTACTACTGAAGTACACTTCGTACTAGCCATGTTCTACTGAAGTACACTTCGTACTAGCCATGTTCTACTGAAGTACACTTCGTAATAGCCATGTTCTACTGAAGTACACTTCTTACTAACCATGTTCTACTGAAGTACACTTCGTACTAGCCATGTTCTACTGAAGTACACTTCGTACTAGCCATGTTCTACTGAAGTACACTTCGTACTAGCCATGTTCTACTGAAGTACACTTCGTACTAGCCATGTAGTCTATGTGTGTACGTGTGCACGCTGTGCGTGCGTAGATGGGTGAATGTGTCACTACGTAATACTTCATTTCACTTCATTATTATAAAGCATTTATAAAAATTATACATGTATTTGTTGCGCGATCACCCACA
>JACJUY010001924.1:11943-25827 GCA_014220935.1 Platorchestia sp. MABIK
CAAATGTAGTTTAAGCAAGATTAGGAGTACATTGCCCTCAATCAATTTTCGACTAGTGACATGGGTATTACAATACTCGTGTGTGTGTATCATTTAAGTGTGTTAACTTTAAGATGTTTTAAAAACCAATGAAGGTAATTTTGTCCCATCTCTATTGGAAATAAACTGTTTTTTCTTCTTTCTTTTCTTTTTTCGTACTAGCCATGTACTACTGAAGTACACTTCGTAATAGCCATGTTCTACTGAAGTACACTTCGTACTAGCCATGTTCTACTGAAGTACACTTCGTACTAGCCATGTACTACTGAAGTACACTTCGTACTAACCATGTTCTACTGAAGTACACTTCGTACTAGCCATGTTCTACTGAAGTACACTTCGTACTAGCCATGTTCTACTGAAGTACACTTCGTACTAGCCATGTACTACTGAAGTACACTTCGTACTAGCCATGTACTACTGAAGTACACTTCGTGCTAGCCATGTACTACTGAAGTACACTTAAACTTGTGGAGCCACATGGAAGTTCGTAGCTGTCCAAAGAGAATCATCAGCATTGGAAAATACATTACGAATGTGTATGAACGCCAATGTTTGGATGAGTTATGTAGTTTGTCAGTACATCAAGTCCAGCTGTGCACTACTAGGGGCACGATTAGCTACATTGAGGGTCAAAGGAGTTCTAACGCGAACTAATTTGAAGCAAGAGACTTGAGACATTGGATTCAGTACGATCGAAATTTGCCATGAACGGTCGGGTTCAAAATTATTTCCATCATAATTTGTTGTCTTTGATCACTAAAGGTGCTCGATTGTAATTAACGAAATTAATTTCAATAGATCTTTCATAACGAATGATTAGTAGGTATTGAGCAAAAATTAGCCACACATCCAGTCGCGAAAACTGGGCATGTTTTTCGGAAATAATTAGCGCACATCTTGCGAACACGAAATAAGTGCTGCAGACACCAAACAATTTTTTATGAATCAGCTGAATACACGCTTCCTACGATCTGAGTAACCCATATGATGAACACAGGCAGCGTAGATCATAACTATTGGTAGAAGCTCAGTTTGCCACATACGCGCACTTCTACTTGTCCTGTCTGCAGAACGAATACCTACCGCATCTCCTACTGCATAAACGCTTATTTGAAAAATATATTTTCATTTTCATCTTATCATACCATAGTGGATTTAAACACGGCATCAGGAAAACGCGCCTTCCGAGAAATTTCATGTTTACAAACAGTCAAACACCGCAGCTGCCAAACTGCGGACCGGGACAGTCAAGATGATGCACACTGGTTCTGTGGGACTCTGTGGTCACTCTCCATTTCTGCTAGCTCGTGTCAGACGTCGTTAGCACTCAGTGTTGACAAAACTTAGAGATCTAAAATGACAATATTGTTACTCTTACCTTCTATTTTGAGTTAAGAAAAGATATTTTCCTGAATTCCATTTAGAGCTGCAACATGCTTGATTTCACTCAACTCTTTTTATCTTAAATTTATTCAACTACAGTACTTGGTCAGTTGAATGGATGATATTTATTAAACATAGAGAAACTCACAATTTGTCATTAGTTTTGTTTCATTCAAACTCGTTTATTATTGGTGCATCATATAATCTAATAAGAAGAGAAAGGGTTAACTCGAAAAGCGAAAGAAATGCGTCTTTGAACCTGTGCTTGAAAAAGTTCACGGAATTGATTCCAAGAAAAAACACACAAATGTTCATATTGAAGAACGCTTACCTCGAAAGTAGAAACGAAGATCTGTTCCTTTACAGCACAAAATAAATAGTGTTCAACCGTGACAGTGTTTGACACTCGCGCGTCGATTTGCAGAAGTTATGTTTAGCTCGGAGCAATTGAAGTTACACTGCTCAGTCAAGAATCTTCAACGCACAATTTGTATGCAACCTCCTTCCACCGCGTCGTGCAATGCACTGATTCTGTGGAGTCTTTGCGAGTGCGAGCTACGTGGTGCGAGCCCTCAGTAGCTGAATGCAAGGTGCAAGCCACCGTGGTGCAAGCTCAGCTGGACGAGGCAATCTCTACGACGCTATACGTGAGTTGTGGCCGTGATTGAGCCACAAGTTCTGGCTGTCATGTTAGCAGTAAATGACTATCAATGTTTATCTTACACGATGATGACTTTGTACGATTGATTCAGTGATCTCAGCATGTGTTTCAACTGCTAAAACAAATCGTGAGTCTGCCCTCAAACCGGTAGTAGTAGCATGTGCAATGCGTGAACGTACCAATAAAATATTTTTCTTTATTTGGAAATTTTTGGAAAAACAGTGTTAATACCACGAGTGGCAAGTTATCTTCATTGAACCACCCGCGGTCAGATAATTGAAGGATGTTTATGATTCGTAAGACTGGGAGATAGCGGATATCTTTCTTGGAAATCCGTACATTAATGGAAGGGGAAATTAATGCCGTCAACATTCAAGAGAAACCTTGAAATCAGTCATAAAATCTTAATCCAAGCATTATTTAAATTAACGTTGCCAAATGATTTACATGTAGCGCAAGAAATTTGTGAATAAAAATGTTTATTTACAAAAATAAAATGCTGATTTCTACAACACGAATTGCTTTTTGTTTTGACTAACTATATATCTTTTAGAACCTCACCGTTAATCGTATTCCAGGAGTGTTAATACTATAACCTAGCTGCAGAAACATATTCAGCATTTCTTGTGAATTTCATGTCGACGGTTGAATGCTTTTAACAAACTCGTCACGAAATTTGAAAAGGATCTCTACAAGATCATGACTTTCTAAATTAGAGAGCTGAAGATGACACAGAAGATGCCCAAGGCCTTTTACTACGCGTCTATTTTAGTAGATGCATGGTGCCGCAGTGGGGGGTAGTCTCTTGAGAACCATGACACAGATAGTCTCCAGCAATATAGTAGATATGGCTTATCTACAGCTAGATGTGCCAGGCAAGATCATCATGAATGCAATTATCTCCCAGCCGCGCTAGTAAATAACAAATTTGTTCTAAGAATGTGAATTTATTAATGATGAAGTTGTAAAATTTCTTAACTTTGCTGAGATAACACTTTTATTTCACAAGCCAACATTATTTATTTCTAATGAGTACTCGATTTTTCATACAACATTAAGAAACGTGGTAATGATGTAAGATAAGTTTGAAAATTGCGCAACGGAAATATGTTTCAGGTAAAAAGCACATGATTCACAGATTCTGAGAAACATGTTGTTTTCCAAAGTTTTGTATTTCTGTCAAAAAGTACTAGGTATAGTTGATCTTTGCCTATGTACGGTACTGAGGCAATTCCAACCTAGTTTAATGGCATCCCTATTTCTCATCTAGTAGGGCTACATATTTTTCATTCTATGAAAATTATGGCAGATTAGCCCAATTTTTATATTATAACTCAAAACTGAACACAAGTGATAGGAGCTTGTTAGTTTACTGCACAAAGCTCTTCTAAATGTAAGCAAAGATATACATATTTAGTTCCAAGATCTCCGAAAAAAAAGGATCGATTATTACCCTCGTATTAGAATCTGAGTAGTCATGCTTGCTAGGTTAATTAGAGTGCTAAGCCTTACTTAGACTTAAAAACGAAGGGGAACGCATCTTTTTTTTCGTAGCTGGTTAATGTCGACGGCTTCTCACAATAAAATAAAATTGTTTTTTATATCGTGTTCGATTGTGATTATATTAGCAACCTCGGCGGATGCATTCGTCTCATTTCATTCACTCAGACACACGCCGCCTTTCTTTTTCAGGGCACACGTGCAATAACACGTGATCTGTAGACGGCTGAGCCAATCCCACTATCAGTTGTACTGAGGCTCCGCCCCATTGCATACGCTCTTGCTATAAACACCACCAGCTGATGTTAGCATGCGTTTGTTAGTATACAATGAAGCGCTCTCTAGTGTGATTTCTAAACACTTTTTTGCATGTCCTACAAAAATGGAAAATAAATTTAAATAAATGATCTGCTGAATAGTATATCAGAATTTTTTTAACTCTAACCAGAAACTCTCTCAAATTTAAATCGAGAAAATAGACAGTTCCTTAACATCGCGCGCTCTGGACTGCGGTTGGTAATTCCCCAGCTCGTGTCGTCGCTCGCGTCCAGTTCACGCAACTTCTAAGAACCGAGAACCTCTGGCTCGTATTTATGTTCTACTGAGAATTGGGAGGAAAATTTTCCTCGCAACACTGCCGTTTGTCGCTGGAAAGGGGTTTCTTCAATTCAATGGAACCAAGTTGGAGGTCATATTTGAGCAAGATGCAAACAAATGCAAACGAGTAGAATTATTTGTGAGCTCAAACGTTCATGGACTCACCGTGTCTGGAGTAATTTGCAAGATAAGCTGTAAAAAATGCAACGTAAAATTGAAGGAAAAACTTAGAAATGTAAAATTCATTTGTCATCTTTAGAAGGAAAAAACACGGCCTATGTATAAAATGTTCATGTATAATTTATCATAATACATTTCCGATGAATCGATTCTTTGAAAATCTCTCGGATAAGATGGAGTTTATTACAAGCAATTTACAAAGATAAGGTTTCATATCAAATAATTCACTTGAAATAAAGTCTAAGTTATTCCCTCTTATTCCAGTCAACTTTAGCTCTCAATAGGTTGCCGCAAGAGTGATTGAACTGACGTACACCTACATTTGACACGATCAGTTCTCGAAGTTCGTAAAAACAAGTTACCAGCAGCTCGCTTTCAATCCTTTGTTTACGGCAACAGTTCGAAGAATTCGATCGCTGCGATTGAGTCCAAGATTTTTAACCCTGATTCCTTTCGCATCACCAGTAGCGCAATGGGAGCAAAAAAGTTTTTGACATTTTTTTGTCATGCGGCTTCGGTTGTAATAGTGTACTTGCCATTTCCGGTTTCACCCGGTGAGACTTCATAGTCGGCCGTGAGGCTGTGATCCTTCACTGGCCGTGCCGTTGCATCGAAGAGAAGGAAAGTCTAGGGATTGTGCTTGGACCAGTCGCTTCAATTAAGAGAGAGCAAGGATAGAAAAGTAGAATAGTTAAAAAGTTTATTGTGTGACTTAAAGCTGTTTTTCTTAAATTCGTGCATTTGTTATATTGGGAGCATGCTGGCCTATTAAATTTTGGGGTAACATTTATTTTCAAACAATTCAATAAGTTACCTGAAAAACAGCCTCGCCTTTCACTCATACTTGCAAAAACCTGCCCAACTTCGTCAAACTAACAATTTCTTACTAGGAGTTCATGGACTTTAGCAAGTGCTCTCATGCAGAGCTCTTTGTACAATTAATTAAGAATAATTATCTAATGTAAAAACATTTCCTACTACACGACTAGTAATCATTTTCCTATTTCGAGTTGAAAATGACAGGTTTTGGGGTGGTATTTACAAGTTCAACAAACTTTTTACAAGCTTTGCCAACATAAATCACATGACTCCTGTTTTGTTAACTGATATCAGAGCTTGGGAACGCATGAAATACTATTTAATTTCCTAAAGTAAGCTCATTATTCGGTTTATCATTCGCTTGAGTTTTTTGCTGAGAACAAGCAGTACTTACGTGAAATGCTTCTCCAGTTCGGTAAAAATAGATGACTCTAAACTTCGAAGAAACTACTGCTTTAAATTTTGAAAAAAAACTAATCTATCGTGTTTTCATAACGTTGGATCATTTCAAAAGTCAAACGAACTGGAGTGACTCCTTGCTGTGACCCCTAGATTAAAACTGGGGAAAACTGTGCTGTTTTAAGGTTACGTTTAAAATATATCAGGATGTGACAACTCAATAACAAAGTAATCATTAGTGAAAACAATTTTAGTCTCCCTTTTTGACCACTTTTACTTTCATTATTGTATAGGGGGAAACTAAATATCCAAGAGATCTCTGCTGGAAAGCATCTTGGTAGTACTTCCAGATCACGTCCAAAGTTACATATGGTGTAATATATAAATAACCAAAAGATAAATCTATCAAATTACCTCTAATTTTTTAATTGAGAGCGAAAATGCACTCACTAAAATTTAGTCGCAGTTTCTTATCTGGGCAGAATGTGTCTTTCATAGCGACTAATGTATTGTTAACTTAGGCTTTTGGTCAGCTAATCCATGCACTTAAATCTTTATTTTTCACGTCAGTAAAAAGGTACTTGCTTTCAGACTGAATCGATTTTTTGTGGTTGACGAATGATTTGCTATGTTGGACTTTTGATCAGTTACAGTTGTCCAAGCATTGTTAGAAACGCCCTTAGCACTAGATTCTACTGTTATTTTTTGCATCGACGTAATGATAAAAAAAAACATCGGCATCTGAGGATGCTTTATTTCCAATTCAAGCCTGATACAAATCACCTTATGCACTGGTTTTCCAAATGCCTTATAATTAACACCAGGACGCCATGACGCTTTTCCCCCGGTCAAGACCGGTACCCATTTCAGTTCAGACACCTGGGTAGAGTGGGGTATTGTGCTTTCAATATTTCCCCTATACCCAACGGAGAAAATCGCCACCCAGAGCCGGGATTCGAACCCTCGATGCCTTCACGGAAGGACAGGTCCTTAAACCACACGGTTATGACGAGTACGAGAATATCAACAATTGAGTATTTATGATACGTTCGATTTTTGAACACCCTTTTCCCATGTGTAATTCAAGGTGCATGGGAATTATACCGTGCATGGCTATTTTCCATGCTCGCTCTCCCAAAAAAAAAGCGAATTTGATTGCGAACCGGTTATGATCACATCAAGCATCTCTAATCCTTTTAGTTCAGTCAATATTTATCGCGGTCACCGATAAACAGTTGCATTTGGGTTTTAAATTGAATAATGAGAAACTTTTGACACAAAATTTAGTTCAAAATAAGTGACCACAAAGTCATGAATTAACACTCATTTCTCATTAAGTTTGGAAGCAATTATTAACTTTTTGTGCAGCTCGAAACAATGTTGTGGTTCAGATTTATGTCATATTTTCTTAAGGGCTGTTTACACTAGGGGAAATTTCGGCCATGAGGTGCGACACGTGTATCCGAGGCTCACCACTGAGGCTCGTATTTGTGTGCGTAAACGAAGTTCCCTATTCGCTCTGATCGAATTCGTGAGGCGCAATTCACGATCGAGGGCCTCGCAAGTTCGCAACTCTGTATCCGGCTACCATCATACCATGTAACCATGGTCTCCGGTCTATGTGCAGTTAGCAGTCACGAGGAGAGGTATTGCCCATTGCTCATCTATTATGGCTGACACAACTTTACCGCGAGAAGTTACGTTGCAATTAAACTGTACAGAGACCATGAATGCCTATTGCGGACTAAAGGCAGCAAATTTAAGGATCGTAAAATGAAGGAGGCTGCTTTCAATTATATTTTCATGAAATTGAACGAATATATTAACATTTAACTCCTGCAAATGAAGAAAAGATGACATAGCCTAGGATGCAGCAACAATATTTAGACAAGCGACGCTAATTCGCCTCTAATGTCGGTTAATGGCGCACTGACTGGTTTTAAGAAATTAAGCAGCGCGCGCCACGGTGCGCGCGCTCAACGTCCGTCTAGTGCAAACGGTCGTGGCTCTTGTGAGGTTGTCGCAAATCCAGCCATTGCTCGTTGCTGAAGTCCTAGGCAAGAGAGCCAATACCTTGCTCAATAAAGGATAAGGGCTTAACTTAAATTCACTAAGCCTAAAAAAGCAATAACGCTGACAATTAATGACAAAGCGGAACAATGGCGGGGGTGCTTCACTTCCTTGGCGACTTATCTTAATGAACTAATTATAACCGTTCATTTAATCTTCTTGCTCGAGTCCGAAGCCACGGCAACGGTTTCGAGCAACCTAATGAGGAGGCCGCGCACGTTGCCACCTCAGAGATTCATTCGGACCGTCTTCGCGGGCGCATTACTAGTGCTCTGCGGGTTCGGACCTTTACCGACCCCTGCTTCTGGAACTTAGTGTTCAAGATGGCCGGCTTACTGGATATGTATTCGCCTGAATAGTATCTTCGAATATCATGAAGAACCTTCAGGTGAGCCTCCTGTACTTTGTTACGCTTGTCATTAATTTATTGTTATAACCTACAGCGTTACCTGACCCCTATAAAGAGTGCCAGGAAAGTCTATGTCTTTAGTGTCCGTTTATTCGGAAAGTTGAGCTGCACGGTCGGGCAGCGAGACAAGGTACCACATGAGCCGTATACACATGAGACTGCGGAAAAATGTAATCAGAGTAAACAGGGCTTCACTCACCTAGGCCTACCAGATAGTAAACTCGTTTTTCGTGCGGAAGTTGTGCTTTCTAGCCTATAGGTAGCATTGCAAACCTGCTTTTTTTCCACTTGAAAAATTTATGTAACTTACCCATTATTCTTCACTCGAACAAGGAGTCTGAAACGAAAATTGTCTCAACCTAGAATATTAGTCATTGCATCCGACCATCAAAAGGAATGGATAGACCCGTGCAAAAATCCCAATGGGTGGACCCGTGCAAAAATTCTATCAACATTACTTATCATATCCTAACCTATCCTATCCTAACCCAACCTACGCGAACCCAACCCATGGTGACCTATCCTGATAAAATTTTAAACTTATCAATGCATGTAAATGCCCCTTTTTAATGTTGAAATTTGGTCTCCATGATACTGCACTCACGGACAAAAGCGTAATGTACGGACTAACTAATGAAAGAACTAGCAGAATATTATATAGATAGATTAAAATTCCATCAACATTACCTATCGATCCTAACCTATCCTATCCTAACATAACCTACACGAACCCATCCCATGGTGACCTATCCTGATAAAATGTTATATGTATCAATCCATGTAAATGCCCCCTTTTAATGTTAAAATTTGGTATCTATGATACTGTACTCACAAACAAAAGCGTAACGTACGAACGAACTAATAAAAGAACTGGCAGAATATTATATAGATAGAGCAATTTCGTCTTCTGTCTGATTTATGACGTATTTATTTTTAGGTCGGTGCGTGTCACATCATGCATTGAGTTTTCAAATCCCTCATACCTGTAAGTATAGCTGGGATTTAATGACGGTTACTCTCTGTCAGGAAGAGTTTTGTAACTAACTTCGTCTTTTCTATATTTTAAAAATGCCTCAATTACTATTTTCTTCAAAAGAAGCAAACACACTCAACTACAGGGTCAGTGATCCCACATACGATGTGAAAGAAGTTCTGTTCGGATTACAAATGTTTTACATAATTACTCTTTCAACCATGTAAGACTGGGCTCAAGTTTTGAATCTATGTTTCATTTTGTGCTAGTGAGTTTAGGGATGATCGAATTTGCTAGTTATATCAATGATACGGTCCGCGTTTCATCGGTTATGCAATCTGTCAATACACCATTGTTATGCCCGTGGTTCCGACCATGGAGGCTCCATGGTTCCGAAGTTGCAGTTCAAGATAAACGAGGAAATTGGGTTTTCTTGGATATTGAGAAGGTTCATGATTAAAGAAACCGATTGAGGCTTTTTTTGCCCACTGTGGAAAGTTGGTTCAAAAAAGACGATTGTTACAATTATCAGGAATCTGTAGGAGAATATAAGTGCTATCTACCGGTTAGAAAACTTAGAAACTGGGTACGGAAGAAGAGAGCGAGTTGCGCTCTGTTTTCATTGCCGAGTGGTTTAGGGTTGAAATTTTGTGAGAATAGATTGGTGACATAGTTGTGATCATTGAGTCTTTAGAAGCTATGAAGGGTCCTGGCCCCTGGGAAATTTAGGATGAATAAAAGTAAATTTATGGATATAAATGCCAATGCGACCGATAGAGATTAACCGTGAACTATTGTGATAGGTAAAATTAACAGAAAGAGTGTAACTTCCTTGGATGGTTATTGAGTAGAGAAAGATGCATGAAAGCGTACAAAAAGTGAAAAGAAATAACTTAAGCCCTGTTGTATTAGTGTGGGGTGAGCAGTATGGCCAACTAGGGTTAAAGAGTAAATTACAAATATTGTAGTCTGTTTCCATGCCCAGTGTAATGCATTGTTCAATACTATGACCTGGACTTAAAGAAACTTTGAAAAGGTATAAATGCTCTAGAATAGAAAACTTAGCATTAAGAGCTCAAAATGAATGGCTGTGGAATCTGAGGTGGCGTAGGTAGGAGTCTGTTGTCTGAGCAAGTGATGAAAGTTGCCTCAAATTATAAGATTTGAATTAAAAACACACTGAATAATATGGGATAAAATTGGTTTTTGTGTGGAATCTAAAAAAATGTAGAATATTGTTTGCTAGGGATTTGCATAAAAGCTAAATATTCAAAAGATCATTTGTGTTATAATTAAAAAGCATGTCAACAAGTGATTTCATTGAAATAAACCAGAACTGCAAAAATTGGAAAAAAGGAATTAAATGACTAATGAGAGAAAATGAACTAAATAGAAACACAGCATGAGGAAAAATCTGTAGGAATTTCATTTTCTAGAAAGAATGTTGGATATTTGTGAAGGAGAGGATAGTAATCAGTTTTCAAATTTTTGAAACTTAAATATTGGTAATTAGATTGAAATAATTAATTTTTCTTTCATGCACTTTCCGTTGTAAATGAGTATTTAAGAGAAGCGTCCCCCCTAGATCTCCAGAAAGTGGAAAAGTTGAAAGAAAATAGATTTCAGTTGCTATAGGAGATGAAAAAGTTCAGGTACGTTGTGTGAAAAAAGGAAGTTTGTACGTTTGCTCATTCACCCGCTACAGGAATTTGAAGTATGAGGGAGGGAAGGGGGAGGTGGTTTTTCATCATGGTACAACCCACCTCCGCAGTTTCTTCATGGCGCAACATTGTAATGTCATCTTCTATGTCTATTTATTACTGTTTAATGATTTCAAGGGTCGTAGCTGATCCCACAAATAATAACAAAGAAAAATTGAGATTGTTTATGTTTTCCTGTTTTGCCTTTTTTTGGGGGTTTGGAATGTGGGATTTTAAAATGCATCTTCTCCTACAGTTATCAAGCTACAGTGATAATTTTAATATCATTGGATGCAAAAAAAGTGTAGATTATAGGATGTTAAGGGTTACTTCTAGATTTGTGATGATCAAAAGTTGTGATGTCACAAATGAAAATTTACCCCCCAAAAAAAATGATGCTTTGAAAATTGTTTAAAAATTTTTATTATAAGTTTAGAGAGTTCCTGTTTACAATCTGTAATCTACATAATATTTCACATCTAATGATACAAAAATTATTGCTGTAGCTTGACAACTGTAGGAAGAGATGCATTTAGAAACTCCCCCCCCTCCTAAATTCCGTTTTCTATCAACATCTTATTTTCTTTCAAGAAAATCGCATATTTTCATAGAAATCGAACGATTCCTATTTAAATTTTCGATCAGTATACAAAATTTCATTGCTCTAGGCTCAATATTAAAAAAAGGTCTGTAAAGGGGACGCTGTCTTTAACGAGTTATAGCTGTAGGTTACCTACTGCCTTTTCTTCTTTGAGGCGCAGGAAAATTTGGTTTTGAGGGAAAAACCCTTGATGGACTCTCCCTTCTGATGCCTGTAATGCACTCGAATGATCGTTTTGTTTGGTTACTTTACGTTACTTCAGGTTAGATTAATTCAGTTACGTTACAAAACGTTACCGCTATAACTCTTTAAACACTCGTTTGCAACGAAAAGTGCATAGAAGAAAAATTTTTTATTTCAATCTCATTACCTATTTTAAAGCTTCAAAAATTGGAAAATCGATTACTGTCCTCTCCTTCACATTTACCAAATGTTGCAAAGGTAAAGCTATTCTGTAATAGAAGATTTAGCGGTCAATATTGAGTTTAATGCACTTACGGAAATTAAAAATTCTGTTGCAAAGAATCACTAAAGGTGCGCATTCAAGAACTTTTCATAGAAATGACATTTTGCTTCCTGATATGTTATTTTTGAGTTATGAATCTTTTGAGTCATTAAACTTTCAAGTTATAGGAATGTTCCATATAACAGTAAAGAAATGGACGCATAAATGTACTGTAATATGGTATTGATGTAATGATAGGTTAGGTAATGTTAGGCTAGTTGAATAAACTGGCCTAAACTAACCTAAATTAATCCAAAATAACCCAACTTAGCAATACAGACACTGATTGTTCCTGCCAAAATACTGCGCATGTTCCAAAAATGCAGGTACGGCGCAGCGGAATATATAATGTTATTCTTACTTGAACGTAATTCATGTTATACATCAGAAATGACACATCAAGCAAAATGTCATTCATGTAAAATATTTTAAATGTGCTCCTTTACTGATTCTTGGGAATCAAATTTATAAATTCTGTGACCGCACTAAACTAAAAATCAACCAATTTAGCAATCAACTCATGTTTGCAATAAAGTGTGATTTCAACCGCCAAAGACGCTTTTTAGGCGGGTAGGAAGCTTTCAACCGCCAGAGACGCTTTTGTGAGGCTGTGCTTTTGATGGGAACATAACAAGTTAGAATGAAGGAACTAAGAAGTTTTGTGTTCAGTGTGACAAAGATGTAAAAGAAACAGTAGAACCTGTAGTTTTAAAATATAGTAAGTATAAAGGTGAAAGAGAGTTTCCTATAGATGTGTTTGAAATGTATGAAGAGAACTATTGGCATGCCAGATATGTTGAATATGGTTCTGGCATTGTAGGTATTGGTTCTGATGTAGTAAAAAATTTCTAGCAAACTTGTAGAATAAGAGATAATAACAGTTATTTTCTTAAACAGTTAGTTATTTAGAAAATACAGTGGTACTTTGACATGCAAATTAATTTGTTCTGGGATCTACGTTGTATGTTGGATCCATCAGTCCCATAGGAATACATGTAAAACCATTTAATTTGTTCCACAGCCCAAAATTTAACTTTTTTGCTCTTTGATCATCAAGATTATAGACATGTTGTGGCCATATTGATTTTTTATGATTTCTTACTCTAATTAAAATGAAAGCATTGCCTTTTTTCTTTAGTTATCACTTGCACTAGCTTTCTTTAGACACATGTTAATCAATTAATAAAAAATGAAAAATAACCCTCCTAATTATTGCTGAAAAGCAAGAGCTAAGCTCCAGAGATATTTACAGAGTAAAGGATAAACTAATGTCCTGTTTTTGTTGCATGTATCATTTATCAAAATTTTGTATTCATCCAAATATACAGTAATGAACTCATTCTGAAAGTGGTTTAGTATTTGTTGGCCTTTGAGCACCTTCCTTAGCATTCAGTGCTAAATGGTTATTGTCTACAACTTGCAATGTCTTAGAAAATCTAATTGCTATTTTGAAGGCTATAGAACTTGTTTTGATCTAGTTGTTATTTTATCGTAATAATAATAATTTATTTAAGACTCAGCCATGCAGGATTGAAAGCTCATTTGGCTTGTTTTAGTATGGCTAATGACTAACTGTGGAAGTATTTTCAGGGGAACAAGTGGTGGATCACTTTTTAATGATCTGTTTGGGAGATGCTGTCCAAAGAGAACAGTTCAAGACCCTGCTCAATACTATGAATGTCCCATGAACATTAGTCTTAGCACTCAGTGGTGGCCCACTGAAGGAGAGTGCCTGATTGAACATTCATCAAGGTTTGGAGTATTTTTTTATTCAAAAAAGAAATTATAACTATCAGTTTCTTGTTTACTCATTCGAGTATAATTTTAAATTTTACTTTATGAATTGTTTCCTTCCTTTTTTTCTAGCAAATCTTATCAATTGCTGCTATCATCTGCCTGGGATCAACAACATTCATTTCATGTTAGTGTTGTTTAACCTGATTTACTCAGGGAAGTTTATGGAGAACTTTTCATCAAACCTTGTGCTTATGATAAAGCTGGCTGTTGCATGTTCTAAACACCCAATGCTAAAACTAAAAAAAAAA
>JACJUY010001924.1:25857-41881 GCA_014220935.1 Platorchestia sp. MABIK
ATCATCATGTTAATGACTGCTGATGTCTAGTTCAAGTTGTTTCCTTTTCTGTATTTATGTGTTACAATTCCTCAAGAAATGAAATTTTGTTTATGCCATTCATCAGTTCACGTATTTGGTGTTGAGATTTTTAAGATTGTACATCTCTCACATAAGTATGTATTTTACTTGTTTTCATTTTAGTGGGATATTAAAATTCCTCAATAGACTTATGAGCAACTGCATTGCTAGTACTCTTGTTCAATGGATATTAAAAGTAAAATTTGCTATTCTGATTTGCAGTCAATTGCATTCAATCAACCTAGCTTTAGGTGTGGGCTTCTAATATTGAGAAAATTAACTTTTTTTCCCTTTGATTTCCAAAGTATGATTTATTTTACTATTACTTGAAATTGTCTGTTACATTATGATCTGATTTTTTCTTGTAGTATTAAATAGCAACTTCATTTATCTGTACAGTTGCTGTTGCCTCTATTATTACTTTTGGTGTAAAATGTACTACTACTCTGCATAACAGCATAACCGTTCATTATCTTATCTGTTACACAATATACTTTAACCAAGAAGTTCACCAATGAGGAACAAAAACATTTTTTCCAAGTTTCTGGGGGAAAAAGTATTTCTAGAATGTTTCAAACCTTCAGAAGGATTGCTTTGTAAAATTTAGTGCAACACTTGGTGTTAAGCTTCTTAAATTTTACAGTCTTTTAGAATGCTCATTTAGCACTTTAATTTTACTTATTTGAAAATGTGTTAATTTTTGATAAATCAATTTTTTTCTTTAAGGAATATAATACTTGAAATAACACTCTATTACTAATGTCTGTAGCAATTTATTTTGCATGAGCTGGCAGTGTTGGTTATGATGTGAAAAGTCTTAGCTTCTGCTGGGCAAAATGCCTGTCAATCAAATGCAAGAGTTTCTTGCAGGACTCAAATCCTCAGATGAAGAGAGAAGAGTTCGGACTGCGTACGACCTGCAGCGCTATGTCTTCACTGAACTCAGAGAGGTAAATATAATTTTAAAACTGCTCTACACCATTTTTTTTTACTAAAACCAAAATTTTATATTATGAATAATATATATATAGCTGAGAAAATTTTAGCAGGTCGTAAAACTTATGTAAATGATTACTTTAGCATCCGATGATGACTTCCAGTTGGCAAAGTTTTTGAGTTTTGTATTTTTGTAAATCAAAAGTCCTAGTATTGTTATATTTTTACAATAATATGGTCAAGTCTTGAAAATTGTTGAAATACTGAACAGTATTTCACAGGCATTCAATGATTTTAGGTGCACTAAAGTATACCAAATTAAGTTGTCAGGACTTAAGGCCTTGCAGTTTATTTATAAATGTGAGTAAATGCTATATATGGATAATTTATGCAAATTATTGGTATTTTAGTAGCAATGTTGATTTTTTTAAAATTTAATAAGTCAAGATTGAGTATCATATTTTATTGCTTCAATATTTTTGTTTTTTGGATATTGATTTTAAAATTTTCATTCAGCCATTTTCTCACTGCTGAATAACATGTTATTAAATAAACAATTGATTCATTAAACTAGGGTAGTTGAAAAGTTACTCTCATTGGTTTGAGGCTGCTCGATTTTTCCAGTAAATTTTGTGTCATCAATTTCCAGATATCCGTGGATGCTCTCATCACTTTCTTGGATGAGTTCAATGGCCACATCTTCCACATGGTTACATCAAAGGAGGCAAATGAGAAGAAGGGCGCTATTTATGCCATCAGTAAGATGAACCTTTTTTGAATCTTTATGATCAATTTCTACTAAATCTGTTGTAATTTTTTATCGTAACTTGTGGCCAGTAATTTTTATTTTGGCATTGCATTTGAAATTTCTTGTGCAGGGTGCTGGGCTCTGATAATATATTGTTTAACATTGTGTGGAAATATGTCAAATATTGTTCACCAATGTAGGTTTGGATTGATTGAACTATTATAAAGTCATTTGTTTGATGATTGCTTTTACTCGTGATGTTATATGTCCATATTTAGCCAAGTGTATGTTAAATTTCATCAGAATTTTTTTTGGCCTAATTGCACTTCATTTATGTCAATTTCATAGACTGAAGATAATTATAATTTTTAACTCAAATTTTTTTACATAGTAAGAAAAAAATGTTTCACATCTGATTCATGCATTCAAATTTGATAAACCAATTCAATTTCATGGGTGTACTGTTCTCATTCACTCCCAAAATTTGGTTTTGAAATATGAGGCAAAAATGTAATTGTTGTTATCCCATTTTGAACATTACAAGTTAACTGGCACATCAAGGGTGATTGCTTTCAGATTGACATAAGTATAGTATTTATTTTGCATCAATTTAATATAATATCTCGACACATTCTTTTTACAGGGAATTTTGTTCCTGCTCTTATTTTTTGTAAATATTGTAAGGATTATCAACTGCATCAATATATTTCTCCATTCTTTCTTTGACTTCATTAATATTCAGCTTAAAATTGTTGGACAGAAACTTAAACCCCTATTACAATCTATCATTATTTCTCTGACTACTCCATGAAATTATAGATCCAAAAAAGAATGAAGTACTTTGCTTGTGTCTTACCTGTTTCTCTTCCCGACAGTTTGCCTCATGGACATTGATGAGGGGCAGAAGACCCAATCCCTTAGTCGCTCTTATAACATCCTGACCAATCTCATCACCAGGTTTGTATCAGCATCATTGACATCAAGTACTTGCAGTCTATTTTTTGAGTCCTGAATTTCTTATTGCCATTTTGCTCTGACTAGTTGTATAAATTGAAAAAAAAGAGCATCGATGGAGCCTACACTGTTTGCCATTGAGGATGCATTCCATGAGGAGATGTGAGGTGAGTCATTGTTGATGAGAAAATAAATCAAGATCAAAATTGAAGGAAGTGAAGTTGTTGCCCTTTGTCTCCCACAGATGAGATGAAATTGTTATCTGCGTACTTATTTATAAATGACATCAAGTAAGGAAGGAGAATCAAACTCTTTGAATTGCTAATTCACTATTTAAAAATTAGTACACAGGAAAATATGGTGAGTGATAGATCTCAATGGAACTGTGTGAAGAAGTTGGAAATTCTCATAAACCTAAGGGAGCCTGAATAAAGGAGTGTGGATTGCAGGAGTATGAATTAATGAAGCAGGGTTGGTAAGAGACTGACCTAATGGAGCATTGACATGTGGGAAGGAGACCCTGTTGCTAGGAATTAAAGAACCTTAAATTAATTATCAAATGAAGTAGCTATGAGACCAGTGGAGGGAACCTGGGGAGCTTGGCATCTGTCATGCAAATACTTTAGCTTAACAAGTAACATAATACTTACTGCAAACATAAACATAGGAATCTAGAGTGACTTAAATTAAAATCTTAAATGAGATGGAAAAAAGATCTAAACAAAACATATTTCACAAAAAATGAGAAGAACAAAGGCCTCACTCAATATAATTTTGGGCCTGCTATTAGTGTCTTATAATAACCTTGAATTTACTATAGCAAGTTGAAAGGAATGAGAATGTAAATAATAAGGCTATAATCAAAGAGGAAATGTAAATTAAATTGTATGTTTAATAGAGATGTGAAGGCTGTGCCACAAAAAATAGTCAATACAACCTTTGGTTACAAAGTGAGGTTCATGTTAGCAAAAAGCTCAACAGAAACAAAAGGACTCTGAAACAGCTGAAATATGAGCTGCTAAAATGCTTGTACAATTATTTTTTGATATGGCTATAGTTTAAAATTGTTCCTGTACTTGAGAAATGCTGGTGAGGTATGCCAATTAGACAAGAAAGTAAACCAATTGATAGAAGCATTTTAGGTGTTGTTAATTTCAAGGTAGAATAGCTGTATGATTTCATTAGTTGTATATTTGATAAAAATTGTTGTATGTGCTGGCAAATAAGGAAATAAAACTTTTACATATGACAGAACAAGAGGTGACTCACAGGAATGATCATGGATGCTAAAGTTGGTTCCTTGCCATTCTTTGCTTTCTGCTGCAAAACTATATGTTGCTTCTTTTAAACCTTGGTTGTTATTGTCAAAACATTTTGTGTAGCTAATTGTGGAATTGACCATAGAAAGTGTGCAATCTAAATTCTTGATATCCATTTACTTTAGTGGCCAAATGTACAGTGTACATAGAGTTTGTGCTCATAAAATATCTTAAAAAATGACTAGTCTGTTAGCAATCGTTGAATTTCATTTCTCCAGAGTAAACCGTCATATACTGGATGGGGCTCCATGTGTGCAGATGCAAAAAAACCTAAAGAAGCAGTTCTTTTACGTTTTTACCTGCTACTTCTCTATTCTGAAGGAAAGCAATAGTTTTCATGGAAACATAAATGAAAGGGAGAGTTGGCCTAAAATGAAATCTATTGAGACAATTTCATTATATAATACTCAATTTATGGGTTGCTTGCAAGCATGCTTAATCACAAAATTTACAATATTTAAAACATAACAATTGTTGGCACCAAGAAAAATGAATGATGAATATTGTGGTGACAAAAAGTATCTTTCAATTGGTTTGACACGTTTTTAATAGTGAATACCTGAACTGTATATTACAACTCTAAATTTTATGATGGTTTTTCAATTTTTAGTATAATGTATAAGTTTAGTGTCCGCATTTGAAAGGTTAAGGAGAAAAAATTAGAGGTAATGAAAGAGGCTTTAATTGTTTTCTAACCGATCATACCAAACCACATTACACTGCTTACTTCTAGTTGAATTTTTTGCTGGATTTGCTCCAGTGGTCATCAGGGATCAATGTATATTTTCAGGAACCTTTTGTGCTTACAACTATAATACCAATGAATATTTTGTAATTTATTTCCATGATGCATCATGTATAAATGTTTTGTTACTAAGTATACTCTCAGTGCATGCTTTCAGTTGTCTGAGTAGCCAAAGAGTAACTAATGCTGTTTTGAAATTACCAACAAAAAAATTTTAAATAGGATTCATGTAAGAAGTATTTCAGCAATCGTTTTTATTGGCTCAAGAACACCAGTTTCCCTGTATGTTGAATAAGAGGGCTATTTTTCTCAATCCCTGATGCTGTCAAGCGGCAGAAGAAGAAACTACACACTGGGGTGGGTACCATTTCCACAATAACTCTCTTCACTGCCGAGCCCAGTGCACCATTTTTAGCTACGCTGCTGTGTGTCCAATTAACGCCCAAAATTGATTCTGCTGTCTGGTGCAAATTGTGGAGTTTGTACAGGCTGACAGGCAAGCGAAGTGATGTCGTAAGTTTAGTGGAGTGTACCTTAAAGACTTAGAGTGATAGTGTTTTCACGATATGGTCATCTTTGAATTGCTGACACCATTTTTGCCCAGCACCATCGCTTAAAAGCTTTTACGGTATGCTTCACTTGATCTGTGATAAATTTCTTCTCACTTATCTGTGATAAGTTCTTTGTAGAAAACGTATAGTAATTCGCACTTAGCAGTAGAGTCAGTTTCAGGCGAAGTTCAACATGATGCAGCTTAGCAGACAATGAAGCGCCAGGCTCGACAGTGATGGGAGTTGTTGTAAATCTTATGCACCTCTGCCCAGTGTGTAGTTCCTTCTACTGCTGGTTGGCAGCACAGCCTGCGGTGCGTTATCAGAGCTTGAAAGAAGAGCTTTTGTACTTTGTTGTTGAGTCGAAAAGCTTGTTCATTCTACCCTGCATCCTGTATACCTACTATTTGCTGATCATTACGTGACAACTGCAAACGTGTTATTTTGAAGTTCTGGTTCATTAAATTTAACTAGCAGGACCCGTGAAAATTTCACGGACAGTGTCATCGTTAAGCTAGGTGAACCTGTGAAAAAAATTCAGTCAACATTACCTAACCAATTCTAACATAACACATCCTAACCTATCCCATTCTAATTTATCCTAACCTATCCTATCCTATCCTAACCTAACTTAAACTATCCTAACCGAACCTATCCAGATATTATGTCAAATTTATCAATACATGTAAAAGGTTTCTTTTAATGTTACACTCAGGAATTCTGTATCCATGATACCGCAAACTCGGACGAAAGGGGAATGGACGGACTAACTAAGGAAGGAACGAGCAGAATATTATATAGATTGAAATTTTTTCGGAAGGTGACTTAACATGAAAATAGAAATATAAATGGAAAGAAAGGCATGCATTCTAACAATTAATTTGAAAGAAGTGTTCACTACAGAAATGAAGCTTTAACCTGAGAATAGTTATTTTTTGGATTGGAGCTATGCCAGTATTGCTAGAAAGAGAAGAATGCATCTTCTTTGCACTTAGTGTCTGCTTACACCATTTGTGTGAAGATTAATTGGCCTTATTGATACAATCTGTGCAAAGTTTGGCCTTATTGATACAATCTGTGCAAAGTATGGCCTTATTGATACAATATCTGCAAAGTTTGGCCTTATTGTTATAATTTATGTGAAGTTTGGCCGTGCTGATGCACCTTTTGTGATGCGTGCAGCTGCGAGAGCGGCGTGTCAGAGCTGGCGGTGAAGGCGCTGGGGCGGCTGCTGCTCATGTCCGGGGCTCCCACCGCCACCGGCGTCGAGATGCTTCTGCAGAAATGCTTCACCTTCATTGAGACGGACGAGACCAGGAGAAAGCTGGGTGTATGTTCTGATTCTTTCTTTGCTTGTGAAACTTTCCATTCTGATTTGTTTGTGAATCTAAAAAAAAATCTGGTGCAATCCATTATATTTTTTGAATTGGGATTTTATCATTAATGAAAAAGTTTTTGATTCATTGCTGTTTTATTTTAAACTGTGATTTGATGATAAATCAAACTCACAGGGGGAAAATGTGCGAGGGTCTGAGCTGAGAGTTAGGTAGGCCTTCTTTTTGTTGAAATAAAATATTTTTTGCTATGCTAAGGACCACCTTTTTCAGTTCACTGCTGTCCTGTTTTTCAGCACCTACTACTTTCTTCTTCAACTTTTATCGTGTTTCATGAACTTCTTTCTCAACTTACTGTTTCTATGTCCCTTCTGCATAGATTCTGCATTCCCTTATCTCCATACTAAATGGTGCCTTCCTCCTTCCTCTCTTTGATGCGCTCTTTTATGTAGTAGTTAGGGAGGCTTTAACTAACATATAATCTAATCTAATCTGAATCAAACTATTTCTTTGATATCAAAGGTGACCAACGTAAGCAAGTAGAGCGCTTGCTTTTGCGGTGCGTCATTGCAATACGGAAATACAAACTGTATAGTTGTGCCTGCATTGTTTCTTCAGCGCAACAGTTGCAAATGGCTATCAGTTGCCAGTTCCAACTGCTCCCTGAGTAGCTGTACAATTGTGGCCTAAACTGGGCGTGTAATTTAGAGAATAGTAGTTTACTTTGAGTCTAGTTTTGTCTGGCCCCTTGATGTGGTTTGTGCTCTATAGCCTTAGTTATCTTTGAAGATCATTCTTTATCCCCATTTTGAATGTTTTCTTCCTTTATCACGTTTTATCCCCTTGAATACTTCACGTAAAATATATTTGGTTAGCATAAATTTTGTATATGACTTTTAGGAGTCTATTTTTAATAAGCTTCCAATTTCACAAACTCACTTGGATTCAGTTTTACTGGAAATAGGCAGGGAAAAGAAGACAAAAATTTAATCAACAGTCTTTGAAGTTGCTTCCTTTGAAAGCTTGGTCATATCACTAGACCTCAAAGTTTTCATAAGAGTTCCCAACCTCAACGCTTCCTTTCAACTAGCAAAAAACTTCCCTGTAAATATTTACAACCAGACTATGCCATTTAGTATCGGGTTAACCCTCCAACCAAACTGGTCATCTCTGGAAGCTGAGAGCATTTCCTCTTGAAATACAGGCTTCTTTAATTGTTTTTGATAGCTTCTGCTTGATTTTACCAGTTTTTTAATTGCACGCAGACTGCTTTTTCTCTTCAGCAAGACAGTTTATTACTCTACTGCAATGATGCTGTTGGATTTCTTTCATGGCCTTTTTTGATTTAGAATCGAATTGGATCTTGCTTAATTATTCAATTTTGTGTGCAGAAAATACTCAATTTTCCCTAGTTGTCTCAATGATGATCAACGTAATTTTGTTTGCAGATTCAACTGGTGAAGGAGCTCTGCTTGTCCGTTCCTTCGCACTTCTACCAACAAATAAGAGTAAGTGAATACAGAAGTGCGCCGTCCTTACAGCGCGCCTTGCCACACTTGCAGTAGTTAAGTGCAGTCTATGCACTGCAGAATCTATGCAGTGAATAGATTGTGCGTTTTCTCAACTCCAAACTAAATGGTGCCTTCATCCTTCCTCTCTTTGAACATCTTTGTTGTGGTAAAGGGAGGCTAAAGCTTTCTTATACTGTTTAATAATAATAATTCTAATAATAAAGTTAAACTTAAGGTTCTTGCAGTTGGAAGAAGCATAATTTACTCTATGGAAATATTCAAAAATGTTTTGTTTAAATATTGCAATGACTTGTAAGTGAGAGTGCATCGAGTAGCTTTACTTAGGATGAGTGCTGTAAAAAGTAAAGGTAAAGTAATAGTATTGTTAAAAGTTAGGGTTAGTGGTCTCAATAGGTGTTAAAATTTGGTCCACTTGCTGTGGTGCATACGTAAAGACTCTGGCCTAATGATTGCTGTACCTGTGCAAAGCCACGAGGAGTTCCAGGAATCCTTGCCTAGGCATCATATTTTTTTCAATTAGATCTTTTTCTAATGGAACTTATGCTATGTACATTAAACTCACTAACACTTTGACTGCGACAGGTAAAACTGAAGTTTAATATTAAACTCTAATGTAAAGTTAAATGTTGAAAATGGCAAACATTAACAGGATCTTGCCTTCATTTACTTTTCATTAAGTGTTTATGAAAATTGAGTTTTTGACTACTGGTCGATGAGCAACTATGTGAGAATTCCCTCTGTGTACCTCCGGTGGCTCATGTCGCCACCGGAGTGTTGAGGTATCCCTAAAATACAAGTCTATGGGTGTCTTGTCATGAGATTGGTCTGCCACGACCAACCAATCGGTTTGGATATCGATACTTTAAGGTTTAAAATCTCTGTAACTTTTAACTGAACATTTCTCAATACTTCTCCATCAAGTAAATTATGCTTATTTAATGTGCAGGAATATTAGTTCAAAGTTTATTCAGCAATTTTTGAAGCGCCTTGTATCAGTAAAATGTACTATATTCCGTAGACAACAATATGACTAGCATCCCTGTCAAAATGATCTATTTGCCAGCACTTGATGGTAATAACGTGTTTTCTTTGTGTGTGTGATTTATTTTTTACACTTGAGAAGATAACCATCTTACATTACATTGCAGCGCTTCTTTGTGGTGATCCTGGAGTTTGGGATCTGGGACAGCGATGCGAGCGTGCGGGAGGAGAGCGTAGCGGCCATCACAGTCGCGCTCACGGTGGGGCTGCACAGGGAGGCAAAGGAACCCAACATTCCCCAGTGGTAAGACATTGTTTTTTCTGATGGGTAGGCCTGAGCTTGGTGGTTGTGGCTTCGTATTTTTTCATTTGTGTAAGCTGTTGCACCAGGACACAATTACCTTTGCAAGAAGTGACTTGTGTGTAGAAAGATTGTAGCAATTAGAAGGAAGATGTGTGTGTTGACGTAAGATATATGACAATGTTCATGTATGTTCTCTAATGGGTTTGTGTAGAAAATATAGGACACTGCCCAATGCTGTGAAACATTTCCATGTGAGTAATAGAGCGTGTGTCAGAGCTGGAATGAAACGAGTGACTGAGTTGTTTCAGATGAGGTTTGCACAGCGCAGTGTCATGTCAAGGTAGCTTTTTGATGACTGAATGGTTGTTGTTGACGCAGAGACAAAGTGTTGCACTTGGGTAGGGTCAGAAGCTCCCAGTTTTGTGCTTTGCTCTTTTATCATAGAATGCAGACAAGAAGACAGAAAACATAGGTGCATTAATAAAAGGTGTTTCAACTATTCCTTTAAGTTATGAACTGGAGAACCTTCATAATTGCAAACAAAAAATGCAATTTTAAGATTGAACAATCAAGAAATTTTGTGTTTACGAAATAGATGAAAACTCTACATGTCTCGGAAAGTTTTAGAAATGGTAGAAAGATTGATAGGGCACCAGACTGATGATCAAATTTCATTGCTTTTATCATTAAACTAGAAGTCAATTTAAAAGAACATTGATGACTAGATTTACAAGGGTGTATCTTTAATGTGAACATGAAAATCTTGGGACGAGAATATCGGTTGCATGAATGTGAGCAAAATATCTAAGAAAATGAGAAAACTTCCAAATGTTTAGTATCGTGTGTTGGCGGAGTGAAAATATCAGGGAAAATTGGTAAAATGTTAGGGTACTGAACTTTATGTACAAGGCATGTACGCTGACAGTGGATTTCTTCATAAGCAAACTTTGGAAACATTATAAACGTGTGACTTGTCCACAGTGATTCACTTGTACAACCATTCTTGAACACATTTCAAATTAAATTTCGTTCTGAGGTATTGTATTTCCTTCTCTTTTTGTTGATTTTCCCCAGTCACAGTGAGTAGGCAATTTTTCTGAATGTCTTGCGATGCAAAGCAAACCTCGATAAAGACTTGCATTTCAGCAGTGGAGAAAGTGCAGTGACGATGCGGGAGTTCGTTGAGTTAGTGCAGTTACCGTACGTTAGTTTGAGACCGTACAGGTGTTGTATCACCTTGCGTCTCACATCTGACTTCTGTGCTCAGCCTATCTGCTGCCTAATGTCATTTTTGTGTCTTGTTGAAAAGTACTCTCCCTGCTAATACAAGCAATTTTGATTGAAGGCAATTGCAAGCTACACGATAAGGATACCGGTATCTGTGATACCGGTTTCACTCAAAAACGAATCATGATTTAAAGTTTGTTGGAACCGCAATGCAACAAAAATAGAACTTTTTATGATGTTCCAATTTGCTCTTTTTCCATTATGGCTTTCATTTTGCCATTGATAAGGATTTTTATCGTAAGGTCCTTGTTTGAGATATGTACAAAGATATCAAAAGGTGTGAAAAAATTGCACATCTGATGGACAAGAATGGCAGCATTATATTTCCTTGCAATATATGGCTCTGATTTATTTTATAACGCAATGGGTTTGATTTTAAATTCACAAGGTTAATTAATAATTTATGCTGTATTGTCATATTGCATTACTACCTAAAGAGTAGAGCTCATTGCATGGCTACTTGCGTGCTAACTCGCTCCTGTTGCCTTATTTTATTCAGTACCATTCATTGCTAATTTATTGTATGGTATTAAATTAGAGATGTGCGTTTTCTGCCGGAAAAAAATATTCATAACTTCAATCATACTGAATCGATCATGTACAGCTCGAAATGACCGTGCGGTCCTCCTTGAAAAAACTGCACTAATGTCTTGTATTTGTTGGTAATTTTGTACTTTAATGTGTTATTTGGAGTTTGCTGTAAGAATGGGAGTCAGGTTCCCAGTCTCGTGCCAGTGTCAGTCTAATAAGGGTAATAATGAGTCATATCTGTGTTGCGTTATGATAACCGCATCACAAGTAAAAAATTAAAACAGTAAATGGGATATGTGAGGTCCCGAGCTAAAGGTTAGGTAGGTCTTCCTTTTGTTGAAATAGAGAAGTTTTTGTTCTGTTACGAACCATCTTTTTTTTTTGTTCACTGCAGTACTGTTTTTCAACACCTACTACTTTCTTCTTCCACTTTTATCTTGTTTTTTTACACTTCTTTCCCAACTTCCTGTTTTCCATGCGCTTTGTGTATAGATTAAGCGCCTCCCAGGGGGAAAATGTGGGGGCCCAAACTAAGAGTTAGGGAGGTTTTCTTTTTGTTTAAATAAATTGTTTTTATTATGTCGAGGACCATCTTTTTTCGGTTCACTGCTGTCCTGTTTTTCAGCACCTACTACTTTCTTCTTCAACTTTGATCTTGTTTCATAATCTTCTTTCTCAACTTGCTGTTTTTATGCCCTTTCTGCATGAATTCCGAGTTCCCTTAAGGGTACCATCCGAGGCCAAATTGGGCCCCCGCGGCACCCCTGACTCAAATTTTTTTTTGTCGAAAAGGATCCTTATGGTATGGGTTATTGTGTCATGAAATATTATGGCGCTACGGACACCAGAACCCCTCCTAGGGGGGGTCCAAAAGGGGGCCGAAATCATAAAAAATTGAGTATGTTTCTTTTTTGTGTCGGAAAAGGATCCATTCAAATCGTAACTACTCATTGAATTTTGATGCTAGAACAAAACCAAAGACAGTTTTAGAATCCTTGGAACATTTCTGACAAAGTTATAATTTTAAATTCGAACATTTAGAAATTTTTTTTGGTGAAATGCGAAACTTTATAATAACATCTCAAACCATTATTTTTGTGTTTGGATCCATAAAAATTTGTTTGTTTTCTCAAATTTGAATGCAACTTGTTATAACTTTGTTAGAAATGTTCCAAGAATTCTAAAACTGTCTTTGGTTTTGTTCTAGCATCGAATTTCAATGAGGAGATACGTCTTGAAATATACACAAAAATGTATAAAACAACTCATTTTTAGTAAAAAAAAGTAAGGCCTAAATCGAAAAAATGACAGAAGTAAAAAAGGTTTACTTTAAAAAAATACATATACCGACCAATTTTCAAGCGAATCGGACGAACAAAGTTGAAAATCCCGGACCTATATAAATGAGGTACATGGTGAGTACTCAAATAAAATATATTTCTATATGTTTTTATGCACGATATTTCTTATGTTACATTCAAATTTACAAGGAAAATATTGCACATTATCCGCACATGAAAATAGATCAAAGAAACTGCATTCATGTACATAAATTGTCAGTGATATTGCAATTCAATAGTAGATTTGGTTTATGGGCTCTCAATAACAATAATACATTTCTACCATTCAAATTGTATCATCTCCTCATTGAGTTTTGATGCTAGAACAAAGCCAAAGACAGTTTTAGAATCCTTGGAACATTTCTAACAAAGTTATAATTTGTTGCATTCAAATTTGAGAAAACCAAAAAATTTATATGGATCCAAACCCAAAAATAATGGTTTGAGATATAAATTTTCGCATATCACAAAAATTTTTTTCAAAATGTTCAAATTGTAAATTATAACTTTGTTAGACATGTCCCAAGAATTCTAAAACTGTCGTTGGTTTTGTTCTAGCATCAAAATTCAATGAGGAGATACGTCTTGAAATATACATAAAAATGTATCTAAAACCTCATTTTTACTGGAAAAAAATGAAAAGAATAAGGCCTAAATCGAAAAAACATGCGTAAAAAAGGTTTACTTTCAAAAAATACATATACTGATCAATATTCAAGCGAATCGGACGAAAAAAGGTCAAAATCCCGGATGGTACCCTAAACTCTACTAAATGGTGCCTTCCTCCTTTCTCTTTTTGGAACGCTTTTTTAGCGTTTAGGGTGGCTTAAACTAACATCTAATCTAATGTCAAACTAAATAACTCAATGATTATTGTGCGTTGCAGGTACACGTCGTGCGTGCACGAGATCCTGCGGGGGCTGGAGGACCCTCGCGCCGGGGAGCACCTGGCGGCGGTGCCGCGGCACATCACGAGGGAGGAGCGCCTGCACGTCACCTTCCTGCTGCTCAGCGCCCTGCTCAAGCACGCCAACGCAGCGTGGGAGGCGCACACCAGGCTCCTCAAGCACATCACGCACTACCACTCCACCCAGCCCAAGAAGGTCAGGCCTGCGAGTCCGTTTCAGCGGCTGTGCGCTTCTGGCTTACTTCCATGCAGTGAATTGTATGTTGCTGGAGGGAGGGTATCATAAAGTTTTGTGAAATTATGTTTTTCTGGGTTAACGAGCATGCTTGTTTGCGTCTATGTTGAGTAACTTCTTTCTTAAAGCTGCAGTTTTGCTTTTCAATAGCAGTTTTGTCGAAAGTGTTTGATGACGTTTGTTTATGGGAATTTCTGTAGATCCTTACTTAAATGCTTGTGTGGACTGTAATTTTTTGAACGCTATCTTAGTACATCAGGATAATTGTCTTGCCCTCTTTTGTCTCTAGGTAACATTTTTCTTCTCCTGTGAATGCAACATTAATTGGTTCTTGTTTCTATTCCATGTTCGTGCCTACTACCGTAATTGCGTGCCCAAAATTACTGCTGTAATTACATGTCTGTAACTACATATTTGTGCTGTCATTGCGTGCCCAGAATATTACTACAGTAATTGCGTTGGTTTACTTCAGGCTATTTGACTCTTTTTAGCCCAACCTGTAATGCAAATGCAATGGAACCCGGATGTAAAAAAGTAGCTTTCTTTAATTGATGAAGATCTGGTTTTTAAATATTATCTCCCCTCGGATAGAAATCGTTTTCTTTATTGAAGGTGCTCAGTTTGTCATCACTTACGTTTCTGTAATTTATCAGATTTTGATAATGTAATTCCTATCATACAAATAAGATGAATAAAATAATTTCGATGAGGCCTCTGCTGAATGAACAAACTCAACATATGTAAGGGAAATATTTCTTGCTGTTAACCAACACTTTGACATTCTAATAAAATATTAAGTATTTCAAAATGATCTATTTTGAGCATCAAGAATGTGTATTATATTTATTTGCCCATTTATTTATTTTATGTACGTTCGTTGTTAATTTTATGTATGAGTTTTGAAGATCGTTCATCGTATTAGCCGACTGTCTGCACTGGAGCTCAGTTGGTGATGTCAGTGACAGAGCCGTGTTTGAAAATGTATTTTGTTTTTGTTTGTACCAAACTTCTCGCAATAAGCAACATTAGTATATCTGAACACGTCCGTGTTTTGCTTTAGTCGCAACTTTATCAGAAATTTAAAAATAAAAATTGTTCGTCTTCACTAAGAAAACATTTCAGACTCCCTCTCCATGATCAGTTCAAAAAATCATAACATCTGAAATAAAAAATCAAAGTACAACGAATTGTAGGTACTAAAAAATGACACAAGTAAAAATACAAATTATGCCACGCTTTTTTTTCCTGTGGCCTACTTTGTATTTTAACTCTTATAATATATTTTTAGTACCTACAATTCATTGTACTTTGATCTTTTATTTCAGACGAGAGGATTTTTTTGAACTGAAGTTGGAACGAGACTCTGAACCGTTTTCTTAGTAAAGATGATAAATATTCTTGGAATTTTCTTAGTTTTTAAATTTCTGATGCAATATTAGGTCATGCATTATGACCTAATCTTTATTAAGTGAAAATTTCATTATGATTCATTTATTACTTTTTAAGTAATAAACTAATTTATGTTGGTGTTGTTTTCATTATTCATATTATGGCCGCTACTGTATATCCGAGAGGAAGTCTGTAAAGTTGTGTTACATGGCGCAGGAGGGCGTGTCTGTGCTGCTGAAGCGCCTGCGTGGCACCAACTCGTCCAGCATGGGCCTCCCCACCTCACACTCCCTCGACCAGCTGGTCCTCTCCTCCCAGTACCACACACTGTCCAGGTGGGTGCGGGCACCAGCTGGTCCTCTCCTCCCAGTACCACACGCTGTCCAGGTGGGTGCAGGCACCAGCTGGTCCTCTCCCAGTACCACACACTGTCCAGGTGGGTGCGGGCACCAGCTGGTCATCTCCTCCCAGTACCACACGCTGTCCAGGTGGGTGCAGGCACCAGCTGGTCCTCTCCTCCCAGTACCACACACTGTCCAGGTGGGTGCAGGCACCAGCTGGTCCTCTCCTCCCAGTACCACACACTGTCCAGGTGGGTGCAGGCACCAGCTGGTCATCTCCTCCCAGTACCACACGCTGTCCAGGTGGGTGCGGGCACCAGCTGGTCCTCTCCTCCCAGTACCACACACTGTCCAGGTGGGTGCAGGCACCAGCTGGTCCTCTCCTCCCAGTACCACACACTGTCCTGGTGGGTGCGGGCACCAGCTGGTCATCTCCTCCCAGTACCACACGCTGTCCATGTGGGTGCAAGCACCAGCTGGTCCTCTCCTCCCAGTACCACACACTGTCCAGGTGGGTGCAGGCACCAGCT
>JACJUY010001924.1:41938-121598 GCA_014220935.1 Platorchestia sp. MABIK
TGGGTGCGGGCACCAGCTGGTCCTCTCCTCCCAGTACCACACACTGTCCAGGTGGGTGCAGGCACCAGCTGGTCCTCTCCTCCCAGTACCACACACTGTCCAGGTGGGTGCGGGCACCAGCTGGTCATCTCCTCCCAGTACCACACGCTGTCCAAGTGGGTGCAGGCACCAGCTGGTCATTTCTAGTAGAACACGATCTTCAGGTGTGTGCTGGCTGACAGAACCTAAAAAAACAGTGTTGGTCAATATAATTAGGTTTGTTGCTGAAATTTTTTGAGTAGACATTCCTGCCATATTCACGGTTAAGTCGTGAAAGTCTCTTATAAAGTGGTGAGCGCCAGGCCCTCTCTCAGCTTCATTTTGTGTGCTTCATGTGGTATTGCGCCAAGATGCTGCAGCATAGCGGTGATTTTAAGGGATCAATGCACATTATCACACGTGATGCTATTACATCATACTTGTGATCTTCGATAATTCAACATTGAAAAAATATAAATATTTTGCTTGGAAATTTCATTTTGAAGAGTTTACTTCCTGTTTAGTCTGGTTTCAATGAGCTCACAAATGCACAAATTGATCTTTGTGGAATTTCTTGAGTGTGTGTGCATAGTTTCTATTGTGATGGTGTATTTTTATTTCCAATATGTAGGATTTTAATGTTCTGTCAGATGCGAGCGATGGTACGATTTCTCTCTAGCGTGCATTTGAATTGCCTTTTTTCTGAAATTAATGCCTCTATTTTACACTACTGTTTTAAAGATTATAAACTGTGTGGTAATGGGTACTTGGTGAAAGTATCCATGTGTTTCTGTGGGACTCAATTGGTCTTAACTCTCACAAGTCTGCCATGCTCTGCAGATATTACTGACAGGTGTTTCATTATCAGATGAAGACTTATAAACTTGATATCAGCAAAAATGAAATACAAAATAATTGATGGATTTTTCTAGAATTTTGAAGCCTCTCTTCCAATCAAGAAGTGTTACAGCTGCGTGAAAGACAGGACGAGTTATTTTAAATAAATTTGAAGAAAATATTCTATGGTACGATACCTAATGAACAGACAGGGTTAGGGAGGGTTCAAGTATGTCGAATTAAGCTAAGAGGAAAAAATTACATAGGAACAATTCTATCCTAGGCTTCTAGATAAATATTTTGCTAGGTCAGTTTCTCTTATAAGTCTTTATGTCTGAGATGTCTCTATTGATGTCATTTTACTTAAATTTTTGATCAAATTATGTGCGGACTTTGAGTTAAATTATGATCCAAGTATTTATTTTTGGGCTGCTTGAAATTTGCATGAGGTTCAAGTTCTTTAAGTATTTTCAAAAGTGGGTCCAATAGTTCCTCACGTTCACAAGGCTGTGGGGGCTAGTTTATTCACATTGTTGGCAGTTTTGCTGGTAAAACAAGTTTCATTATCCCAGTATTCAAAAATATTTCATTAAATTCAATTCTCAAAGGCAAAACTGTGTTGGAGGTAATTTCCTTTTTTCTATTAAATAACTTAATTGACTGATATAGACATCCGTATCACCTCTTGCATTCTGTCGCAGCGAGTCTGACCGGCCCGTGGAGAGCAACATCATCAGGACTATGGTGGACGGCAACTACACGGACCTCTGCAACCTGGTGTGTTTCTTCTTCGTAGCTGCCTCTCAAAAGCATTAATGTGTTTCAAATCTACCTTAACCCATTCTTCATACAACTGACCCGTTTCATTTTAGTTCTATTTCACCCACAGTCTCTCGTCCAGTATTTTTGTCACTACTGGGTATGAGCAAGTTAGATCCCTTTCTTCTTGGAGTGGAGGCGATTCGAAACGGCGATGTGCAGAAATTTCGTGTTTCCTTAACTTCATCCTAAATGGTGCTTTTCTTCCTTCTCTCTGGAGCACTCGCGTTGAGGTTTAGGAGGGGTGAACTAACAAATCGGAACGGGCTGCTCATGCAGACAACGGAAGTTGCTCGGTTTGTTGAAGTTTGTAACGTGAAACCAGGAACTGTTATTGTTGAGTGATATTTATAATAATCTGTGACTTTAAAAGGCAGGAGACTTGCTTCTCAATCCCGAAAAAAATGTATTTCAATTAACCATGTTTTGTTTTAGTTAGTCACAGAACATGAGGTTAAATGATGGTTGTTAAAATTAGTGCAGTTTTGTATTTGTTGATCTGTCTTCATTGTGATTGCATGTCCGGAAGCCTTCGTTACATTTGGGAGCCTGAAACATTAGATGAATTTATTGGTTTTTGCTTTGTGTAAACGTAATGCATGAACCCTTAGAGGCCTGAAATTTTAATACCTTTGGGAAAAAATTCTGGGGATAAAACTATGAGCTCCCTGAAATGGATTTGAAATTACTCAAACATGAGTAATTATCTGTTTAATCACTTTCTTAATGAAGTTACAGGGAATTAGCACTCCCAGAGGGAAATGTGTGATGGCCCGAGCTGAGAGTTAGTTAATTCTGTTAGTTGAAATCAAAGTTTATCGTTATGTTAAGGATCACCTTTTTTCGGTTCACTGCTGTCCTGTCTTCACCTACTACTTTCTTCTCCTACTTTTATCATGTTTCATTAACTTTTTTCTCTACTTTGCTGTTTCTATGCTTCTTCTGCATAGATTCTGCGTTCCCTTATCTCCATACTAAATGGTGCCTTCCTCCTTCCTCTCTTTGGAATGCTTCTTTTTTTTTTTTGGTTTGGGAGGCTTCAACTAACATCTATTTTAATCTACTGAAGTTATGACGCTGTTGAAAAATTTATTTTCGAAATAAAGTTCTCAGTACCCTAATTTATGCTCGGAATTGCCTCATTATGGGTCATTTTTGTTTTACTGAAACTTATGGAAAATAAATTTTATTTTATCTGGAGATGTTTGCTGAGTGAGAAAATATTCTCAATGTTGAGGGTAAATGCTCTCAAAGTGCGCTCAATGAGTCGAGTTTTAATTTGACCAATCAGTAATCGAATGGAATTATCCTCATATGAAATCCTTACTTAAGCCAACTCAAAATAAAAAATATGGATCAATAATAATCATATGATTTACAATGGGTGGGAATTATTGGTTAAATGCTGTCAAATTATTATTTTGACTGTGTCAAGTATAGCAACTGTTGAGCATAGATTTTTCAATGTATCCTAGAATTTTACCCCAATAGGTGAATTACGCTAAAATGATACTTTTAGCCTTGAAATAGAGGCCTGGCACTCTTTGACCATAGAATGAGCAGTTTTGGCAAAACAAATATACGACAGATATGGTTACGTGGAGTGTATTGTGTATGGTTTCTTGGAAGTTGGGATGAAGGAAATACTTTGATTACAAACAGTCCTTAGTACATAACACATCAACAATATTTTCCACTTCGTTTCGATTTTTATTAGTCTAACTCAATAAGCATTGGTTACTGGTGAATGTTTTTCTTGTTTGAAGGCCCCTCAGGGGGATACAACTGTTGTATCTATGGGAATTAGCGCTCCAAGGGGGAGTGAGGGCCCGAGCTAAGGGTTAGGTAGGCTTCCTTTTTGTTGAAGTAAAGTAGGTTTTTGTTCTGTTACGGACCATCTTTTTTTCGGTTCACTACTGTCCTGTTTTTCAGCTCCTACTACTTTCTTCTTCAACTTTTTCTTGTTTCATAAACTTCTTTCTTTGCTTACTGTTTCTGTGCACCTTGTGCATTGATTCCGCGTTCCCTCAACTCCATACTACATGGTGCCTTCCTCCTTCCTCTCTTAGAACATCTTTGTCGTGGTTAAGGGAGGCTAAAACTTTCTTATATAAAAATAATCTTGTTTGAAGGAAAGCAATTCTAGATTCCTTGTTTTGGGAATATTATTTTTGTGTACATTTTAAATGAGACTATTCTGTATCTTCAGATTCGTCAGCCATTGAACATATTTGTGCTCAAAAGCATCGTATATCAAAATATCAGCCCTGGTGCAGAGTCAAATATTCTGATATTTCCTCCTGCCAACTTTTCTAAAAATTTCAAGTTAGAGGGGCAAGTGAAGATATTCGCATTTTAATGAAGTATGGCTGCCTATTTCTTACCAATAACTCAATCATTACGCTAACACTTGCGCATGTTTTTTGATTTTTTAATCCTTTTGTTTTAAAAATTCTGGTGTTCACTCTCAAGTCATTCAAAGGACGCTTTAATTTGATGTTCAACCACGGAACATACACCAGCAACAACCAACATCAAGACTCGATTTATATGTAGGTACTTAAATTTTAGAAAGTTTGAAGTTTCCATTCAGTTGGAAGCGATGATGGCAACTTGAATGCGTTGCGCTTTTGTGCCGCAGATGTCCGGCTTCCGCGGCATCCGCAGCTCGCTGGTGCAGGCGAGCTTGTTGAAGCTTCTGCCTCGCATCGCTGCCTTCAGGCCTGCAGAGTTCACTGCCTGGTACGGTGCTGCATTGCTTCGCATTTAGTCGTGCTCTTGGTTCATTTACTTCTAGTCTCACGTGGCTGGATGGGAGGCCAACTTGAGGATGTACTAGTTAGTGTCCGGTGTTCTGATATTCATATTTGAGTATGATATTCTCGTAATCTAGAATTGATAGTAGTCTAGCATTGTGGCACTGTGGTGTCCTTTGTAGTAACTAAGTATTGATTATAGCCTGATACAATTTTACTCTAAGATAGAGTGCAACCTAGTAAGATCGTGCTCTTCTGTTGATAGATAATGTCAAACTCTGCTGAACTCGAGTGGAGACTGTTCTCAGTTACTGTTGAACTCAAGCAGAGTGTTATTTTGTGATAAACTGTCATCTTTTGGCAATAATTTTTTTGAACGCAGGTCTCGGTGATTTCAAAAGTTTGTGATAGACGTCAAGTTCTGACCAATCAAAATTTTGAAAGAGCTAGAGAATGAAATAAGTGAAATATTAAAACTAAAATCTATAAATCTATGTTCTAGAAATAAGCAAGACTGTTTTCCGGATGTGGGTGGGTTACGCCATCGTCGGACAGATAAATATAGCTTTGATTTAATGGTGTTTTTGCTTTTTTTTGACAAGTGCTGTTGTTGTGTTGTCAGGCCAGACTGCGAGTGTCCGGAACATGCAGGTTATACAAATAGCAATATCTTCCGGCGGGATTTAGGGCAGTGGAGGTTATTGACAGCTGCTTATAATTTAGCAAACAGAGCTGGTCTAAACCACTGGTTAGGCTGGTGGCTGATGAGTTTAATTGCTTCTAGTCTTCAACAACTAGTCCCTGGCTTAGTCTCGAGTGACTCAATGCAAAATCGTCGGCAATGAGAATACTGTACACCTTGTTGTTTCACCAGTGATTTAAATCCATTTTGCTGCCTCTTCTCTTGCCCTTCAAGTCGTTTAATTAGTCATTTGTACTTGTGTTCTTTTGTTATTTTTTTCAATATAATTCTAAATTTGAACTTGCTTCTAAATTGTTTAAAAATTCTTGAGCACTGCTTGATAGAATGTATGCGCTCGTTTGCTGCTATTTTGTTCGAGCCTTCACTTAGATCTTTAGATTACTCCATTTTATACTTGTGTGTCTGCACTTGATTTTGTATTAAACTAAAGAAAATTAAAAAAAGAAATTCATGTGTTCTCTACTTGCTCATCTATAATTACAATATCGTTTAACGGCCTTGATGATTTAAGTTAAAGAGAAAATTTTTAAGTTGTTCCTCGTGAGCAGAACTGTGTTATCTACCCTATTTTGGAAATTTATTAATACTTTTGAGCTCAACGATTTGGCTGTCATTGGTTTAAAGTCTGCTTTGTAGCAGCTGTTGAGTCTTCAGCATTATTTTCCAATTGCAGGAGTCTCACTGTTACAACATGAATCACTGGATATAAATGTGTAGCCTCTAATAGCAAACTAGTGTTATTTTGTTCAGATGCTTCCAGAGGCCGCATTCTACAAGACGTCTGAATAAATGGGGCTCTTTTGAAAATGTTGTAGTTTGGTAACTATTACTACCAGAGGGGTGAAATGAGTTTTGTTGGAAAGGGTAAAATTCAGGATTTTTGTATCATAAATTCACTTATAGGATATTTAAGTAGGTATGTTTCTCGCATTACCAGGTGGATATTGTTGGGTTATCTCAGCTATAGGTAAGCTTTTGATGCTTCTGTATTCTGTTCCAACTTTGCTACTTTCACTTTTCACGACTTGTTTGCTCTTCTTCGTCTTCTTTCTTCCTTCTCAACTTCCTGTTTTTATGCGTAGGGTATGCTGTGTGGGAAGTACCTTGTGTGCATAGAGTCTCAGTTTTCTACAGTCAATCGATACTATATGGTTCCTTATTTTTGCTCTCTCACTATCGTCTTAGTTGTTAGTAGGAAGTTTTGAACTAGTTAACAAAGCAATGGTATATATGGCTTCTATTTCTATCATGGAATATTAGGCCTTGAAATGTCTCGAAAAACATCGTCATTTTGTTAGTCGAGACATTTCAGTCATAAATATGAAAATGGAGATCATTTTGGAAGTTTAGCATTGATACAATAAAACTTCAAATTATGGTCTGTTCAATGAATTTTATTTCAATTTCCTAGCTTTAGGAAACCACTAACTACAACAGCCTCAAAAGGGCCACATTTTTGACCATCTCGCTGAATGGTGTGTCGTGCTGTGCAGCGGGCACCTGGAGGCGTACATGTCGCACTGCCTGACGCTGGCCAACGGCAAAGACAAAGAGAAGCCGGCGGCTTTTGTGTGTCTGGGGCTGCTGACCATCGCCTGCAGGCCTGCCACGCTCGCCATGGTGCCCAGGATTCTCTCCACCATCAAGAATGCCATTCCCACTAAGGTGCCTGATCCCTGTTTTGCCCTGCTGACCTGTGCTTCTTTGCTGTTTCTAGTTAGACTTTACTGTGATGGTATTCTTGTTGAATGTGTCATTTGGTCCGTTTTGTGTCTTTTGATCATTGAGCAATGATGGTGTTGTGTGTTTTAGACATTTTAACCTGAAAAAAATAAATGAGTCTTCTGAAGTTGGTTTTGGAGTAATTCATTTGTGTAATGCAGTTTGTGGCTTGAGCCTTTATATATGGTAGTATGTAACTTATTTTTGCTGGATTGTGATTTTAGCAGTATTGTAGCCAAGCACATCTGGCTACAGAGAATCTTTCATTTCTTTAGAGCCAATGAGTCTTTTTATTCTAATTGCAATGCTGTATGAGAAAAATTTTATCCTATTCCTTTGTATAGAATTTGAGCGAGCGGCGGAATGAAAATTATTTCTTTGATCATGTATTAAGATAAGCAAAAATATGTTCAATAAGCTTGAGTTTTTGACTTCTGTTTGTCCTAAACTTCCTCTAAAACCTGAAAAACTATTAGTTAACTCAGTGTGCATTTTGAAGTACAGATTTTTGAGGGTTATCAGTCACTTCTAGCATATTGCTTCTTATTAATTACAGTACATAGTTATAGTGTACGCACTAAATACTATTTTCCTGATCGAATTATTTTAACATTCTTATTTTACCGGAACAGCATTTCAAGATTTTTACACTCGTTTGAGGCAAGATTTTAAATTTTTTTCACTCTACTGAGGCAACATTTCAAGATTTTCTCCCTCTATTTAGGCGGCATTTAAAGAAATTCTTTTTCTAGTGGCGCTGCATTTTGAGATTTTTTTTTAATGACGGAGCATTTGAGTTCATTTCTCTCCCTCTTGTTTGCAGGAGTCACTGAACAGAAAGCGCGGCCCAGTTACGGTTGAGCCCAGCGTGCTGGTGTGTCTGAGCCTCGTGGCCCACTCACTTGGCCCAGACCCACCCCTGCCTGAGTTCCTGACCCTGGAGCACCACCCACCCCCGCCCTCCCCCGCCCAGATCGAGGGCGCCACTACCAAGGCCAACGCAGCGCAGGACACCATAGAGATCCTCCTGGACCCCATCCTGGCCTCCGGCCTCTCGCCCACCCTCGCCCTTTGTATGCAGGAGCTCGCCAGGGTCCTGCCCTCTCTCAAGGTGAGGTAGCGTCCTGCCCTCTCTCTCTTGAGGTCAGCTTTGCTCTCTCTCAACAAGGTCAGCCAAGGTCTGAGCCAGAGTCTTGCTCTCTGGATACCCATAATTTTCCTTCATTATGATGTCGCTCGTGGCTAAGTACCCAACACGGTAGTCCCCATGCAGTATCTTGGGTCTTCCACACAAGTTTAGCTTCAATATTATTTAGAACATCAATGTTTACCATAGAACTGTTTTCTTATATCCTGCGGTGACTTGTCTCTAAGCTTCTGTAATTTGCAAAGCGAACTTCAATTATTGCTATTGCGCGAAAGCTCTATCCTTTTGCTTACTGTGAACTTGATTTTGTAGTTTTCTACTATTTCTACCATGGGCACTTTATAACTTTTGTTCGAGATCTGTCCTCTCCTGAGGATACAACTTATGTATCTTTGAGAATTTAGTGCATCCAGGGGGAGATGCAAGGGCTTGAGTTAAGGGTCAGGTAGGCCTTTTGTTGCAGTTCAATGATTTTTGATTTTGTTACGGAGCACTTTTTTTCAGTTTACTCTTGTCTTTTTCTCAGCACCTATTACTCTCTTTTCCAACTTTTATCTTATTTCATGAACTTCTTTCAATCTTGCTATTTCTATGCTCAGGGTATTGGGACACACCTTGTGCATGGATTCCCCTTTCCTTTAATTCTTTCTTGAACAGTGCCTTCTCCTATTTCTTTTAGGAACGCTTTTCTTGTTGTTTGAGAGGGTTTAAATAGCTTGCAATCTAATTACAATCTAATCTCAGGAACTGATAAATCTAGCTTAATGATGTTGGCTGTCTCCTTGCCCTAACTCTCTTTCAATCACAAACTAGATTAGCTCAATATCAGTGACTACTTGTCTAGTCTAGAATACGTGTTATTGTTGCTGGATTTTGTATGTGACATCTTTTAGCTGGGGTAGGCATTATCTAATTAGTTACATCGTTGTATCTTGAACTCAGATTCATATTGGGTTGACAAATTTGAGTCGTTTGAGCACGACTTAAAAAGTTGATTTTCTCTTTGACCTTTTTTATCGAACTATTTAATTATAAAGTCACTTCTTTTCTGGTCTTTAGAGACATTAGTGCTCATTCTACAATGTGAAATTATTTTTTCTTTTGGTAGTCGAGTATCCCGATAGAACGAAGTATTGCGCCTTGCATTATTCTTCATTGGAACTCCAAGTTTTTTGTCACTATTTTTATTATTTAAAACGTATCTTGAGAGTTGACAGAGGATAAAACTACTGGAAGTAAAAAATTGCGCAATATACACCAGATGTCAGATGCAGCAACATTTGTGTGTGTGATGGTTGCAGAGCCACATCAGCGACGGGCTGCTGCGGCTGTTGTCCAGCATCCTGATCCAGAGAGGAGGTGTGTCTCCCTCCCTGTCCGCCACGCCGTCTCCCTCCGAGCTGCAACACGTCTCCACCATCGTGCTCGCTCTCAAGACTCTCGCCGCCTTCGATTTCGAAGACACGGGTGAGCTACTGCAGGGATATGGAGCGTGAAAGATCCAGCGCAAAAGTGCTGCAACTGAAAATAAGGACGACGTCTTGCGGCGCAGTGTGTAACGTTCCTTCATTAAATATTAGCAAATATAAGAGTTGACCATTTCACCGATCGTAAAAAGAAAGATGAGAACATTACGATCTTTATTTCCTGAAGGTTTTTTTTAGAATTTTTTGAATAGTGACTCCTTGAATTTTTCTACTTGTCAATAAGCTTGTTATAAAATTAGGAGGACCTTCCAACCTGTTCACGTGAACTAATTATTGAATCCTAGATCAAAAGGAGCTAATCGTTACTTTGATCAGTTCTCATCAAGTTTCAGCTTCATTGGTTCCACCGTTCATTGAAGTTCATCTTTGTGCTGTTACAATCTTCTGTGTAGCTTTATCTGTGGTTTTGGAATATCGGTGGGCAGTTATTGCCCACCGAAGACACTTTTTTTTAGCTTTTTTATGGATCTAAGTGTGATGCCCCAGCTTGTAAAGATAGTGGGGTTGCACTTGAAATGTCTACGATCGTCAGGAGCTTGGGTGCTCTTCAGTATCCCTAGTTACAGTTCTCAAGTAACTACAGTTCAGCGTTTTTCTCTTCGAAGTCGGTATAGGATTTCTTCGTTCACGTCAAGTTCAGAAGCTCTCATCATTATTTTTAACTTTTTCTGTTTTTGAGGGAGAAGAAATGATCGCTCAGTTAACCTTTACTATGAGTACCTGTATCACTATATGTTCTTGTTTTGGTGTACAGCCTTTGGTTTGAGATAATTGATGCCAATGATTGACAAGCAGCATGTGTGGCTTTAGTGGTAAATTTGGTTGTTGTGAATTATATGTGTTATTTTTATACGATATTTTGTTATGTGTTATGTTGAAACACATACAACCGTGGACCTGGTTTTAGTATGCAAGGTCAGCCTACAATGTGATCACACTTTGAGATGACATGTGATTGTCACCAGGTCAGGGGGCCGAACCTTGCGAGCCACTGATCCGGCGTCTACCATTAAAATTTTCTTCGTTTTTTGCTTGTTCTGTCGTGTCTTTAAAAGATTCCAAATGTAAAGTTTGTTCTAAATATAGCAAAGGATCTTTGTTAAAATTAGTTTTCAGTCAAAAAATCGTTAAAATTGATTAAAATCAGATTAATTTATATCATTGGACGTTAGGGGTAGCATCACAGACAGCAGTTGGTTTTTGAACAAGACTTTAGGCGATGATGGCGCACTTACAGACCTACCTTTAGACACAGACGCTACTAATCAGCGTGACTTACGTGATGTAACAACTCGATAGTATTGGTAACCTTTGAGAGATGGGCACACAGACAGACCTTATCAACGTGACTGCTGTGACGTGACTACCCCATGGGCCAACCTGTATTATGAAGTCCCAGCACAGGCGCTACAAGATAGTGACAATCGACAAGTTACACAGAGACGCGCAGTGCATTAGTTAGCAGAACGGGGCCCAGTGAATGACTCTGTAGTTCATAGGCGTATCGGAACTGTGCGTGGAAAGTTCCGTTTCACAGGCTAGTTTTATTTTCAGCTTGACTGTTGGTTTTAATGCAGCATTCAACTGGACTGTCTCTGCTCTGCCGCTTCGTTGGTCAATTGTGCTTCATTTGAAAAAATGAGCACCAGAACTGAAGTTAAATAGTCAGTTCTACACATACTCGTTTTTTTCCAAAATCTAGATGTGTCGGTGTTGACTGCATTGTACATGTACTGATGTTTGAATTGAAGTATTTGAACTGTATGTACATTTGATTTTCATTGTCATCCCTATATTTCGTGTGGTAGTATTTTTGATACATTATCGTTAAAACTGATGTTTTAATAGTCAGGTTTTCTCTGAATACCTATTCTCCCGGTGAAAAAATCGAGAATCAATCTAACTGGATCCCATTCAACAAGAACTTCACCTTTTGTGACCACAGTTCACAAACACGTTTGCGCAGAAGCCTCCGTTAACACAAAATTTTTGGAACTGAATCTTTTTTTTCTTGCATTTTAATGTTCAAGTTAGTGAAGAGTGGAAAACCCGTGTGCAGCGGGCCCGTGGCTGTTGCAAGTGATACGCCACATCAGCGACCAGTACGTGTCGCACAGCAGCAAAGAGGTGCGGCTGGAGGCCGTGGCCACCATCTGCCACCTGCTGCGCCCCGTGTGTGAGAGCGGCAGTCTCGGGCTGCCCCTGCACCCGCACCCCAGCTACACCCCCCTCTGCAACGACCACTCCACCCAGCACCCCCTGCACGCCACCATCGTGTACGAGCATGTCTCCAGAGTGCTCTGGCTCAGCGTCACTGATATGGGTCAGTCTAAAGCACAGCAAAAATATGAAATGCGAAGCATACACTAGGTTGAGTTCCTACTAGACAGATCCTACTTTGTAAATCTTTTTGTAAATAGGCTTTAGGTTGAATTCAAAGATAATACGATGGAAGCACAGCTTTATGGCTGATGCTGTGAAGTGTACATGTCTTTGTTGTATCTGTTTATTTTTTCAAGTTATGATGTTATAAAGGGATTTCCATCTGTGGGTTTGAAGTAAATTTAGTTTCGAAGTTTTATACAGTAAAAATTGTTATATTAAAATCTTACAATTTGCAATCATTTGTTACAATTACGCTTTATGGTAGTAAACACTGTGTGACTTTCACTTTTCACTGTGTGATAAGCATAAAGATTGAGGTTCAAAAAACTTAGCATATCCGTGGTAAGTAACATCCTTATACGTGTTGGAGTGGCAGCTCACACATTGGACACAGCAGCCCACGCGTATCCCACAAGGAAGACACTCCGGCCTGTATAGTCCCATGCATGTGCAGACAGCGACGTGCGGCTGTGCGCGCTGGCGTCGCTGGACGACGCGTTTTCGGTGCACATGGCGCAGCCTGAGAACCTCAACGCCCTCGTGCTGGCGCTGAGTGACGAGAGCCTCGAGATCAGGGAGACCGCCGTCACCCTCCTCGCCAAGCTGTCTGTCATTAATCCTGCCTACGTCCACCCTCTCCTTAGGAAAACATTGCTCAGGGTTAGTGCCCATTGTGCTCTTCTGGTGTACCTCCGTTTTTGTCTTTTGGTTGCATTCTTTCTGGGATTTTGTTTGCCTCTCGTTTTGCTTAAGAGTCGTCTTCTTTCTGGCTACTTGATCGCTATACGTCAGGGAGGCCTTGCATGCTTCAGGGTTCACTCACTGGCGGGGTATATACATAAGTGTCGTTTATTATTATTATGCTAATTTGATATTGTTCTACGTAGTTGTCATCTCATTTTGCGTAATGGTCGTTAGTTGTGGTGTTCTTGTTTTGATCACGCTTTGGTTTGCTCGTACGCAAATACAATGTGCAGTTCTTATGTAACTGTTCGTTATTAATGAAGTAGCTCACACTTTAATAGAAAGCGAGTGCTTACTACCTAGAAAACTACACTCATCGAATTGACCAAACTACACTAATCTTATGCTCTCTTTATCCAGTGCCTCCAAAAAATGGCTGGCTTCGAGTTATTCTAGAGATTTAAAGTGCGAGTTTTTGCAAAGCTCTATCATGTATGGGTCGATTACAAAGTATTGAAAATTATGAAACCCATTGGGCACTGCTGTAGGGTTACCAGGGAAAATGCTGTAATTGTGAGGAAACCAGTTTATGCTACTGAAGCACTCGACTAAAAGAGTTGGGCAGTCGTGGCGAACTACATGTGTTCTATTTTTTGTTTTCTTCCAATAATGCTGCCAGAGAATTTTTATCAACAGGTAGCCTGTCTGTTCGTAGTAGCCTATACCAGCTTAAACCGTACGTTGGTTGTTGCCGGGCAGTTAGCTTTTCAAATGTCAGATGGTCAAACCTCGCAAACCGGTGACCAGTGACTACTTGTTTGTCTTGGTCTTTTCAGTTTATTTTTTTCTCTTCAGACATCTTCAGTGAGCTCATATCGTTTATAGGTAATAGTGTGTCGCATTGGATTTGGTGAAATTTATCTTTATTATGAAAGCTTCGAACTAAAATATTCATAGAGATTCGCCATTGCACAGCTGATAACGATTATTAGTAGAACGCAAGACTGTGCACGAAGAAAAGCTCGTAGTTATCACATTTACCAAACTTTGGAGACATGGCATTAGCGCAAAGGCGTGACTCGCCCGCCTGTCATGACTCGACTAGCAAACGGGTTGTCCTTAGCTTTGTGCTCCGAAAAACTAGCGCCGCAATAGAGGCTGCGCTGTTACTGGACGTCCAGGAGTACCTAAAAAGTGACGTTAGGTAGTGAAAAGTGCTTACCTAGGTGTGTGTGGCCGATAACTTCTATTCTTGATACTAAGTCTGAGACAATCCCACTTTTGACCGCCAAGTTTTTGTGATCGGGGATTTCTGTTCTAGTTTAAAAAGGACTACGTCAAGACTCTTAGCCACAAATTGCCGACAGACGATCAACTGTGATTTCGTTCAATAAAATATTTCGTAGTATTTTTATTTTTCCTTTCTCTGTTCATAATCCTCCGCTTTCCGATGCAGTATTGTTGAGGTGTCTATAAAATATTTAGTGAATTTTTATTGTTTATTAAACGTGGTCAAATCTTATAAGGAAAAATTGCACTCTATTAAAAAGTTAATAGTTTCACGTTTATTGGAACATACTTTTAAAAGTTTAATAAATCACGTTTATGGAAAACATACTTTTAAAAGTTAAAACTGTCTAAAAATACCGGTAAGACCAAAGTGCTTTGTTCACTTTTCACTTTCCACAAATTACACGGATCCACTATCGACACAGTTGACCTGTCAACCGCTTTAGATCATGACCCCTCGATCTGGAGACAACACACAGACAAAACAGAATCACTGCCAAAACACTGGCTCTCGCACGTGCTAACACGCACCGCACGGCATACAAGTAGAGTGGCTCTCGATATAGCAGTTAACGCACAGGCTCTTCACGTGCGCGGGCACAACCTTCACTCTACTCTTTCTCTCTCTCGCTCTCTCTATGAGTCTGACCCTGACTACTGCCTCCATCTGTTCAACGATTGCTGCCGCTGCAGTCGCAGACTAGATGTTTCGCTGCCGCTCTCAGTAATATGGCTTAAGCCAAAATGCCTTGGTCACATGTGTATGACTTCGTCGTTCACATGGTAGTTTCATGAATGACGCATCACGTAGAGCTTTCGCGTCAGTCTTGAAAATGGCTTACGCTGGAGCCCTGTTTAGCAGGCTCTTCATTTTTTAGACTCGCCTCCATAGATCCTAACATTTTGGTATGCATCTCGACTTCTTCCTTGCGGGTGCTTTCATGGGTTACCGCGCTGCTTGGTTCATTGTGTTATTTCGGAATTAATTTTACTACCGGACTAGTATCAGAAAAGTAACTCCAAATTGGACGATGCTTCTCAGGCGGATGCAACTATTGTAGGAATTAGCACTCCCAACAGTTTCTGAGCTGTAAGTTGGATAGGTCTGTGGCCGGGGTGTTTTACTGTGGTTCAATGGGACTACGTCAGGACTACTAGCTACATATAAATGCCGATAGACGATTTTCTGTGATTCACAACAAGTAAATATTTCCAAAGTCTCTGATAGTTAATTTTCCACGTTTTCAAAATTAGCTTTTCAATGCAATATAGTAGTAGCATGTATATTAAACATTTAATAACTTTCAATTCTTAATTGAAATATAGTTAGGTTTATAAGAAGCGGTTTCAGTTTCATTTAAAAGTTCTTTTGAAAAGTTAAAATTGGCTTAAAAGTACAAGTAAAAACGGAAACCTGGAAAGTTATTCGCACTCTACGAAAACTACGCTTTTACACCTGGTCGATTTAACAAACTTGAGGACACTAAAGCAAAAACGCTTAATACAGAAATAACCCGCAGGCAAACAGTACGAATACCGCCCAGACACTAGTAACAGCACATGCAACAGGTAACGCACTGCGTACGCGTAGAGAATGACTATCGAGACTACAGTCATCAGCGCTCAAAGTTTACCTCGTGCCCGGCACAAACTCTCCATCTACCCGCTAGCTCCTGACTGGCGCTTGCATCCGTCCCATGTTCGCAGCGGCTGCAGCCTCTCACTTGTTCTTAATCTGCGTCTCTCAGTAATATAGGTCGCTTTCAGGTCTTTCCTCGCTTTCAGGTCTTCTTTTGGTGAATAATTTTTTCAAGGATCAACTTCCTCGGTTCACTGCTGTCATGTTTTTTAGCACCCTCAACTTTCTTCTTTCACTTATGTTTTGTTTCATTCCCTTGTATCTTAACTCACTGTTTCTATAGGTATAGTATCTTGAGTGGGAACACACCTTGTGCACAGATTTTGCGTTCTCTAAACTCCACACTAAATAGTGCGTTCATCCTTCCTCTCTTTGGAACATCTTTGTTGTGGTTAAGGGGGCTTAAACTAACTAATAATCTGTAATCTAATCTATCAACAAGCTCTGATACCTTCATCAAGTTACGTGCTAAAATATGATATTTATTTGTGTAGGTTCTGAGCGAGCTCGATTTCACGGGTATCGGGCGTAACCGCGAGATGAGTGCGCGCATGTTGCGCCACATGATCGCGCAGGCGCCGCGCTTCCTGCGCCAGTACGTGCAGCCCATCATGAGCGTGGTGGTGCCCATCCTCACACAGCCCGACCTCAACCCTGTGGTCACCGTCAGCCTCATGACTGCCGTCGGAGATTTAGCGCAGGTATTGCAGCTGCTTTCCTTCACAAATAGGTGTGCTTGATTGTCGTTATGTATTGGTGATGGTCGTGTCAGTACTGGAATTTTCAAACCACGATAGAGCATTTTGCTTACCGTGGTTGATTTCTGAGTGCAGTTGGGTTGTATCAAAATGAGCGAACAGTATAAGAAGTGATCTTGTGTATTTTCTTCTCACATCAATAGAGGGCTGAGAAGTTGATATAGTACAAAACATGAGACATTGATGACAGTCGATAGGTTTTTGTCAGTCGAGAATCCCGCCGTGTAAGCACGAGAAACATAGTTTGGCTGTTTTCTCTCGTTAATTTAAGCTGCGATATTGCAGTGGTTTTCATTTCTCTCACTGAGGCTCTTTAAAACATAAAAACGGGAAACGAGGCACTTGTAAAGTATAAAGTAGTGATTGAAATGACAAAATTAAAGCTAATATTCGATGAAATGTACATTTCTGCTCGTGGACTCAGGTAATCATAAGGCCAATGAAGCGTTAGCAGTAAATGCTAGCATCTTTAGAGGGGGTTACGTTATAGCCTCCTCGAGTTCTCTGGGGGTTTTTCGGTCTTGCTAGTGAACTCTAGTCCATGCTTGCTCATTATAGTCGTCAAAAGCTCTGATGGCCTCAAATTCCTCTTCCTCATTTTTTGTTTACGTTTTTTTACCAGCGCTGGTCGTGTTTTCTCTTCGCACTTCGCGATAGCTTTGATGCCAAATGATCTTATCAATCTGGCTACTTTGTCATGGGACCTATTCCCTCCATTTCCGGCCCGAGCTGAGAGTTAGCTAGGCCTTCTTGTTGTTGAAATAAAATGTTTTTGTTTTGTTATGTTAAGGACCACCTTTTTTTGGTTCACTGCTGTCCTGTTTTTTTCAGCACATACTACTTTCTTCTTCAACTTTTATCTTGTTTCATGAACTTCTTTCTCAACTCACTGTTTCTATGCCCCTTCTGTATAGATTCCACATTCTCTTATCTCCGTACCAAATGGTGCTTTCCTCCTTCCTCTCTTTGAAACGCTCATTTTTGTAGCGGTTAGGGAGGCTTAAACTAACTTATAATCTTATAGTCTTAATTCCCCATTTCCCATGTTAGCAAACTCAGTCATTTCAGTTATTCAATTGTCAAATTTCTCAACACCATTCTTTTCACTTGTTTAGTCATGAAATCTGCGCGTAATTTAAAACAGGTTGAAGAATGCGTTTTTTGTGATCTATCCCGTAAACCTCGTTTTGCACTACTGTTTCAGCCATTAAAATTGTTCAGCCACTAAAATTGCTAACGTCAAGTCAGTTGTATAAGGCGCGCATCCATCGCTCGTAACCATTGTTGCCACAATTGTGCAGGTGAGCGGAGGCGACATACGAACGTGGGTGGGCGCGGTGATGCCGCTGCTACTGGCGATGCTGGAGTCGCGGCTGTGTGGGTGGCGGCGGCAGGTGGCGCTCGTGACGCTCGGGCAGCTGGTGGAGGCCACTGCAGGTGGCTCCCAGCACCCCTACACACAGTACCCCTTCCTGCTGCAGCTCCTTCTCTCCATACTCAAGACAGAGACGCAGCAGCCTGTTCGGTTAGTGCATGCGTGTCTCTAAATTCTCTGCTCTTTGATTAATCTTAATCATTGTGCAGTAGCTTGTTTTCTAGGCAAGTAAACACAAACGGTGCCAGTATAGGATGATATCTACCGTCGGTTTTAATATCTACAAACCTCGTTTTCCTATGTATTTCTTCTTCTGAATTTCTTTTTCAATAATAATTATAAAGTATGTACGATACGATATTGTATATAGTGCATAAGATTGAAATTATATTTCCTAAAAATTTGTTTCAAAAAGAAAAAACACCATGCTTGCAAGAGATTTTTACAAACTTATTTACAGTGAGAATTCTGTTGTTACTTATTTAAGAGAGCACAATCTTCTTGACAATGTTGAATATGTGCCTCCTTGTCATAAATGTGGATCTATAATGCAGGAAAAAAAGTAAGAGGAACCACGAAGGAGAAATTAAGCAATTTCTGAGATGTCCAAGAAAAGGATGCCAAACATATCGTTCTACATGGAAGCAAGTTTTTTCACTATACGGACTTGAATGGAAAAATAAGCAGCAAAATAAACTGGTCAGAAACTTTAGAATTGGTTTATTATTTTGTAAACGATACTCTCATGAACACAAGAGAAAACATAACTGGGAAATCCAAAAATGCCATCAATGACTGGTTCAATATGTGTCGTGAAGTATGTAGTGTAGAAAAGTAAATGAGGGACTCCTCTCTTAAGAAAAGAGGAGTACCTCATGAGTATTTCCAGTCTCATTTAGACCATTACTGTTGGGAACTTATGAGAAAACACGAGGATCAACTTTCTGCTTTCTTAGTCGATGTAAGATTTGTTTACAAATAATAACAGAATAACCTTTTGTAAATAATGTTTTGTAATAAATGTTTTATTTATCCTTAACCAAATAATCTTTATCTTTAATAATTGATTTCAATTTACGGGAGATTTCATACTATACCAAAAAATCCACGGTAGATATCCTGCTATACCAGAAAACCGACGGTAGAAATCATACTATACCGGCACTACACAAACTGTACAATTCGCTTGTGTTGTCTCACTGTCCTGCCAAAGCTCTGTTATGCTCACTGCTATGTGTAGTGCTGCATTGTAGTGCGTGTGAGTTTTATGTGTGAAAAAGTGTTACCGCATTTCATTTGTTGAACAGACGAGAGACGCTACGTGTCCTTGGGTTGCTGGGGGCCGTGGATCCGTACAAGCACAAGATGAACGTGGGAGCCATCACGCTGCAGCGGGACACGGGGGTCGCTGTTATTGCCATCGAGGACCAGGACGACAACACGCAAGGTATCCACTCTCTTGAGTTGCTGCCATTGCTCTGCTAAGGTTGTGCAAACTGCTTTGAAGCCTTTGGTTGTTCTTTCAAGGTTCACTTACAGTGCCATGTTTTGTGATGGCAGTGTTGCATACAAGCGACATCGCCACATTTGATATAGTGAATATCTGAAAAAAACGAGTAAAATCCTGAAATGAATGTAATATTTGAAGTTTAGTATCATTAGAGGAGCGTATCAAAAATATTTACGTGACTGTGACGCTTCCTGCCCTAGTAAATGATTCTTCTTTTACTACTACATATACTTAATAAACTTTGTTTTCTTAATGTTCAATTGAACGCTCTAGATAGGCTAGCTATTTCCGTCAACATTTCGCTCCCCATTCATGAGCCTACTCAGTGTAACATTTTGTAGTTTTTAGCCTTTATTTGGGGTACAATTAAGCATTTTTAATTGGGACAATTGAGCCAGAGTTCACAGGAGATGACGCACAATTCTGTATCTGTATTTATGCATGATGGTAAAAAATTGCAGACAAGCTGGGCTCCAGCCAAGGAGTTGCAGCAATTTTTTGTAGCAACTCACTGTTTGCTTTATGTTCAAGAGGATGCTAGGTTGACTATTGTTATTCAAGAAGATGCTGGGTTGACTATTGTTGTTCAAGAAGATTTTGGGTTGACTATTGTTGTTCAAGAAGATGCAGCGTTAACCATGGTTAGTGCAATATATGCCGTGTTAGCCATGGTTAGTCCACGGTATGGTGTGTTACAGGCCCGCTGGTGCTGGGAGCGACGGGCCCCAACGAGATGCTGGTGAACCAGAACTACAGCTCCATGGACGAGTACTACGCTGCGTGCTCCGTGGCCGCCATGCTCAGGATGCTCAAGGAACCCAGCCTCGCCCAGTACCATGAGGAGGTCTCCAAGGTAACGCTGCTCTCTTCTTCCATGTGAGGAATGTTGTTTAGCTTAGTAAAAGCAGCTCATGTGCTAGTAAAATGAAGTTTTTTTTTCTTTATTATGCTGTTACGAAAACTTTGAACATTCACCTTTTCGTAGACGTACAGCATAAATCTTGCTCTCCATTATAGTTGTTATGTAGAAACGAAGTGTTCATGCATCGGTCAAATTGTGTTGGGGGATTTTGATCATTAAATACGTTCCACAGATGTTCCACCAGAAAAAATGCTGAAGTTTTGTTTTAATTTGCTGTTCCATTAATAAGATTATGCTTTAATTTGACGGAATTTTTATTATTGTGCAAAACCTCAAAGTGGCAACGAAAAGAAATGGGCGAGTTGAGAGCCTAAAGTTTGCATTTCAAATTTACTTTTTTGGTTGATAATGTCATCTTTTTACTATAGCTAAATTGACTGACTAATCTTCCCAATAATTACTACTGCAAAAAATGCATTACCTTTTCACCTCATCTCAAATCTTGAAAACGATAAGTCTGAGTTAATGGTTTCTTTATTACTTGAGTTTAAATCCTTATGGACAGCGTCCTACGTGGCTGATAACGTGTGTTATTTCTACCCCAGGCCATCAACTTCACGTACCAAAATTTGGGAGCAAAAGGCGTACCTTTCTTGAGTCTCGTGGTGCCGTCCTTACTGCAGGTGAGTAGAGGTGTCAGGCATCCAAAGGCTCGATAATCTATTTTCTTACTCCTTGAAGTGTGATCTAAACATGCCTGTTTTAATTTATTTATTACCTAGAGAATGGGGTACTTCTGAATATGCTTCAAATTTTTCACTTATTCTTTATTTTAATGTGAAAGAGAAAGAGAAGTCCCGCTTGGGTTGTAAAATGCGCGCATAGAACTAAAGCTCAGTCTCTGTCTCAGTGTTCATCATTGATATTCCACTATCTCTCGCGTTTATTGTTGAGATCGCCTGTTATAGTGTATAGTATAGTCAAGCATCACAGCAGCTGTCCCTACGCACGAAATGAGCCATGACGTGTAGTTAGCAGTATTCAGAGCTTCTTGGAAGTGAGCTCGATAAGGTACATAAATAATTGCAACTGCACTGCTGCTAGTGCGTTAATTTTGCTGTGTTTGAATTTTTTTACCTATGCCATAAATGTATCCTTTCATAGTGCTGATTAGTGTGGTATACTTACAATAACGAACAGCGCATAATGTTCTGATGAAGAGCCTAAGGAACTCAAAAATGAACTGAAAGTATAGGATGATTAGTATTTCGTGTTTGTGCCTTAAATTGGTATTCTAGTCCTTCAAATTGTCCTCATAAATTTTCCGCGACAATCAGATAAATTATTAGTCTCTCCATGATGATTGACCACAGTACACTACGAGGCATCAATATACATGAATATTTTGATATAGCTTGAAACGTTCTTTTGCACAATGACCACTCAAAAAATTCAATTATTGTATCCATAGTAATTAGCGCTAGGAGAATAAATGTGTGAAATCCGGAGCCGAAAGTTCAGTGGGATTTTCAGTTCAGTAAAACTGATGAATTTTTATATTATTTCTGCTTTGTTAGGGACTATTTTTTCTTGCCTTACCACTGTTCTTTTATTGCCTTACCACTGTTCTTTTATTCTTCACATATTACTTTCTTCTTTAAATTTTATGTAACTCCACGAAGTTTTTCGAATCGTGATGTTTCTAGCTTGTAGAAACAGAATATTCTGTGATTTTATGTGAAAACACGCATGTGCATAGATTCTGTTTTTTAACCCCAAATTAAATGTTATCTTCTCTTTTTCACGCTATGAACTCATTTTATGTGATTGGAAAGCCTAAACTAACTTAAAATCTATTCTTATCTTTTCTCAATGATAGTAAACGTGGTGCGGCAGTTTGCCTGAATGTTGTCAAACACAGTTGTGGTAATGAATTATTTTGCTCAAGGGTGTTTGACGGTCGCTTGCGTTGCAGGTGGTGCGAAATTGTGACCAGAACAACCGCAGTAACTTCCTCACTCGACTGGCGTCCTTCATTGAGATCGTAGGGCAGCACATCAGGAACTACGTAGATGACATCGTCCAGGTCATCAAGGTACTTAGTATGTCTTAGCTCGTCTGGTCTTCTGTCGGTGAACACAGTGAACCTGTTTTCTTGGTGGGGAATAGGAAATGATTCTTCCACATTATTAAAAACGGTTTGGCTTTGTGTAACACAGTGTATCCTGAAAATTGCCGCATTACAAGTTTTTAACCTTCTGAAGTCATTTGGTAAATTTAATGTAATGCTAAGTAAAAATCGCCACTGCTACACAGGAGGAACACTTAATGTCAATATGCAATTGTTTATCAATCATTCATTTCCCGCAGCTGTGATGGAAGAACACCTAATACCAGCAAACTATTTATTGTTCATTAGTCATTCCCTCTCCTACTGTTTAACCAGAAAAATCCCTAATGGTGCTTTCCTTCTTCCTCTCTCTGGAACGCCCTTTGTTGGGGTTAGAAAGGCTTAAACTCACATTTAAAATTTACAGAACACCTAATACCAGTGAGCAATTATTCATCAATCGTTTCCTTTCCTACAACTATACTTGAAGATCATACACGGCCAGTATGCACTTCATTAATGATTCCCTCTCCCGCAGCTGTACTGGAAGAGCGACGTGAGTCCTGAGCTGGCAGAGCCCCTCATCCTGGTGGTGAAGAGCGTGGCTGTGGCAATGGGTGCCGAGTTCAAGGCGCATCTCAAGGACATCATCCCGCTCATCATCAAGTCCTTGCACAGCGACGGCAAAGACAAGCCCATCACCAAGAGTGTGAGACGCGTGTGCTGTTCGCTTTTCCTTGTTGCTGATGTGTGTTGATCGTTTGTAGGTATTTTGGTGCTTGTGTTAATCCTGTACCTTCGTGGCGCATACGTTGAGATTAGATTATTTTGCTAGGACTGCGTTTGAATTCAAGTGTACGTTTTTGTATTATATTTAACGTGTAGGCGTGTTTAACTTTGCAGTATTTGTTTGTTCTCTCTGTTAACGAATTCTTTCAAATGTTTCTAAAAGAGTTGAGAGTAAGTTATAAGACTTTTCTTGTGAATGAACACAATATTCGGTTGCTCATTATTAGTTATCTCAAAGTTGTGAATGGTATCACTCTTCAGCTGATGGAGATGTGTGATTTTGAATGTTTACCATAAGTTTTATATATACTTTTTATGCATATTAATTTGAATTTCGGTATGCTATAGTCGTGAATGTCCACACGTTGCCGATTTTCAGCTGGAATACCCCTTTTGTTACCAACTACTATAGTGAGTTGCACAACATATCTCCCTTCTATAATTCTTTATTTATTCTGTCAAGTATCCATTTGTTTTGCTATGTGAAATTTCTGAACCTCAAATTTGTTCTATTGTCTTTTTTTTCTTTCTTTGCTTTGTAAACCATCAAGGCTAAGTTTGACCAGTGGACTTTTGTTTGGCAGCTTCTTGATGCGTTCAGCAAGTTTGGTGTTAACCTGGAGGAATTCATCTACGCTCTCTTGCCTCACATCGTGGTGCTCTTCGACAGTCCTGAAGTGCCTCTCAAGGTATGTGACATTCTACTGGCATAATGCTGTAACTTTGCCCCTTAGTATTTTAAATTCGCTGCAAGTAAAGAGGTTATGTGTAAGATAATGACCTGCTATCTGTGTCCCACAAGAATTTTCCTCATGTTTATGAAGAAAAATAAAAATGTTGTGGAAGCATTCACTGACGGTCAAGGAATAAAAGGCTGTTTTTTATTGCAGTAAATTTAATTAACTTCATTCTTAACATTGACGTTTCAAATAGCTAATAATTAATTTAAAGCGCAATTTATATGCGGTACCTGCTGTTTGTGACAATAATTATTTCTGGTCCTTAAAATATTCTATTTATTTACTTCTCCTCAAAATTTAATACTTAATGAAGGCGAGCTTTTTATGCGTTTTCAGGTGCATAGAAATTGTTGTAAAACTTCATTTTCAGGATGATAGGTACATTAAATTTCATAAATGTGACGAAGATTTTTACTGATGACGAAGAAGACATTTTTACTTTTAAATTAAATGAGCTAAATCAAGTGTTTTTATGATAAGATATTTCCCATTATTTTTGCTTCTAACTTAGCATTGTTATGAAGTGCTGCAAGTGTAATTTATGATGCTAAATTATTCATCCACCTCATGCAAAAAATCAAATTTCCTGAACATATTTTAAGAAATGAGCAAATACATTCGAAAGTGGTATGTGCGGGCAAAAAATTTGTTCAACCCCAGTTATAGAGCTGAGTTGAGTTGGAAGTTGTTGATGAAATTCTTCTCTGAGGAGGAAAATTTAGCCCTGTTAAAGCCTTGAGATCGACTGCTAAACCTACCAAACGGAACGCAAGTGCTTCTATCGCTAGGCTGAGATATTCAGAAGTCTTACGCTTCTCCAGTCATGTTTTGAGGTAACTATTTCATGTTCGAGTTTCCTAAATCACAAAAAGGTATTTTTCCTGCTTTTTCTCTGAAAAATTATCTCAATATTTTTCTGATTCCGTGTTCCCATCAGATTCAGCTACTTAATCTGATTCATTCCTACCATCAGCGCTGTGCTCACTAAGTTAGGCGTCACATCATGTATTCCAACTACGATCTACGTATTTCTGATAGTTTTTTTTACCATTGTATTATTTGAAATTTAAAATTTATTTACTGATGGGAAAATGGCTCTGGTTGCAGATGATGTGATTTATCACATCATCTGAATAAAAAATTGTCCCCAATGCATAAATTTACCAAAGTGCTCATGTTGATGCTCTCTTGATGCCCTAAAGGTGCGATCAGCGAGCATCACCACAGTACAGTCACTGGCGGTGGACATCCACATGGGGGACTACCTGTCGCGCATCGTGCACCCCCTGCTGCGCACGCTGGACCAGTGGCCCGAGCTGAGGCGGGAGGCCATGGAGCTCTTCACCACCCTCATCGCCACCATGGAGAACAACTTCATCTGCTTCATACCCACCATCAACGCTGTGCTCACCAAACACAAGATCGTTGATCCTAACTATGATTTGCTTGTGGCTAAAGTGGTCAGGGTGAGTTCAGCGGTGTTGATCTCAGTAAAAGTATATTGTCGGGATGTCTCGAGTAGCTCTACTGCTGTGTTTTACGCTATATGTTCTGAATTTTATTCTTCCAGAGGGAATTTTGTTGTTAGTCACGGTAAAGGAAACACAGTGTTTCTTACAGAAAACTGTAAGTTTCCTCTACCATGTTGTTAGTCTTGAGAAGTTGTAGGTAATTTAAGTGTAGGAAAAGAAATTCAGTATGTAAAAAAGGATAACTGTACTAAGAAAAGTGTACTCAGACTAACGCTGTACTGTATACTGTATTTATTTTATGTTTTGAGCTTAATATCTACACATTTTCGCAATTTTATCTAGTTAAATTTAATATTAACTTGAAACAATACGGAACTGTAGTTAATTCTTTTTTATTTTGTTAAACTTGATACTGAGTATAAACAATACTGAACTTCATATCAGCTACATTATGCTTTTATTACGTCTACATTATTGGTGCATGTTACAAATTCCTTCTTGAACCCATTCAGTTTGGTAACTTCATCGTCTTGACCATTTGACCTCATGTTGTGTATCAGGGCTACAGCATAAGCGAGGAGGAGAAAACTGCAGCAACTTTCGGACGGGGGGCACAGAAGCCAAATCACAGCCTGTACGACGTGCCCAACCCCTCGACTGCTGAGCCGCGCCAGGGCAACACTTCCTCCAGCTCCAAGGTCTTCAACGTCAAGAAGTCGGCCTGGGTGAGACACACAAATCTCTTGTCACCTGTAATCTTTTGTTGATTGTATTCTCTTATTTTAAATAGCTCGAGACAGTTGAGTTTTCTGGCCAAACTTGCTTCCCGATGTGATTGATCACCAGCGCGAATTTTATATAGTACGTAAGGGAAATTCAGATTCTACTTAACTTATGTTACTTCATGTCCGCTATTCATCGTATAATCTTGTCACGTGAAACTCGCACTGTAAATCAATTTTTGAGCCTGTATGATTTCGTAATGTCACAGCCTCCCATCTAGCTGTAAGTAAGAGTTGCGTTACTTATTCAGCCAAAGTATACAGTAGAACAATGTGTTGTTCCAGGACATCTTTTGCGTGCAAAAAAATAGCTAGTTCAAATTTTTTTTTAGTAAGGTAGTTCGTTGAGTGACTCAAATTATTCTAGGTTGTGTTTGTGGTTATATTTTTGAATGTTTGACTGTTACTGTAAATGTGAGTACACGAGAATTTTAGATGAACGTTGAATGGACGACCTAAATCTGACTGGTAAATTACCTTCTCCATCTGCCGTGTGATCGTCGAAAACTTTCTACTTCGGTTGAACAGTTCATTGGTGTCATATGTATCGATACTGATTTTGTTCATTGATAGGAGCCTAGCACTTTTTAAAACCGTATCATTAGTGTAGACATTGCACCAAATTTTCCAAGTTGAATTAAGTATCAGTACATTTGAACACGTGTTAAAATACGAAGATAATTACTTATCTTTACTCAAAGAACACTCAATTGTTAAAATTCTAAATCATTCAGTCTCTAAAAGCAACGTTTCGATGTTCGATGTTACTAACATCATCATCAGACTGCAAAATGCAAAAGAAACACTTAGTCACATTGGTAAAAACTATGCCAATGCAAAACTTAAACTACATCAGACTGGATAAAAATGTAGGTAATCACATTGCGAGAAAACTAGATAGGGCGAATTTTGTACAAGATTGAAACTACAGCTGACTAGTTATTATTGCACGCCAGATGTGATTATCTTCGTATTTTAACACGTGTTGAACTGGAACAGTTTCGAAAGGTTGAAAAATTGGAAAAGATATCAGTACATTTCATCGATCGCCGTGAATTTCAGTAGTTAGGTAAATTTACGTTACTCATATGCTAAACAAATATTCAGAAAGCAGGATGTATCGATAACCATGCCGTTATGAAAGGAACTTGAAGAAGCTCAATGTTGCCAGGTGGAGCTGGTGAAGTCATGGGAGTTCCAGCGGCACACGGGCAAAGAGGAGTGGATGCAGTGGCTGCTTGGCATTGGCATGAACCTGTTGAAGGCGTCCCCCAGCAGCGCCCTCAAGTGAGTGCTATTGCGGCCGTATTCAGTTTGGTGAGTTATGTCCAAGGCAACTCAGCAGTCCTGCTATTGTAAATGAAATAGAGTGATTTCTGGGAAATTTCACTTTCAGGATAGAAAGCAAATCCATCGTGGCTAAGAATATCATGATAAAAACCAAACGTTTCGGATTATAAAAAATTCATCTTCAGTGCTCGGAAATACAATAGATCGAAGTATTGAAACACTGTACCTATAAATCTTCCGAATAAACCGGATGTAAGATAATGAGACTGAAAAGACATGGTAAAATAAAATTATACAAAATATAAACAAACAATAGAAAGTTTCAGCGCCGTATCACATTCATCATTCATTTATTGATGGACAGTTTTTTAAAATGTACATCGACTCTAAAATTCGAGATCGGACAAATTATTGTTGAATCCAAAATTTAAAAATTTGTGTTTTTTTTAAATTTGGTCTTTCTTCAAACGGTGTTCTCTTATAGATAAATTGGATGGTTTGGTCCTGTTATCGTGTACTGATCTTTGGTATAAGTAAGGTGCAATATTTATTCATGAAGCTACAATTGGTTTGTGAGCGAGTAATTTTAACTTGACCTATATTATTGAGAGACGCAGATAAAGAACTAGTAAGAGGCTGCAGCCGCTGCGAACGTTGGACGGATACAAGCGCCAGTCTGGAGTTAGTAGTTAGAGTGGAGAGTTTGTGCCGCGCACGTGGTAAACTTTGTGCGCTGATGACTGTAGAATTGATTGTCAATCTCTGCTCGTACTCCGTGCGTTACCTGTTGCATGTGCTGTTGCCAGTTCCTCTCTTGACGGTATTCGTACTGTTAGCCTGCGTGTTGTTTCCGTTTTTAAGCCTTCGTGATCTACTGCCCTCAAGTTAATTAAGTCGACCAGGTACATTGCGTGTTTTTTTTAATCAAGGGCGAATAACTTTCAAAGTTTCTGTTTTTCACCTGTATTTTTAAGGCAATTTTAACTTTTGGAAGAGCTTTTATATAAACGTAACATTTTAAAATGTTAAAATGAGTTTCCGAATAAAAGTGGAATCCCTTCTTATAGATTTAACTCTATTTTAATAGACAACAAAAAATTGCTTAATGTTTAGCATACATGCCCCTACTATATGGCATTGAAAAACGTGGAAAAGAAAATTTCAAATACTTCGAAAATACTTATTAAGGTGAATCGCAGATATGCGTCTGGCGGCATTGATATGTGACTAACTGTCCTGATGAATTCCCAATTGAACTAAAAGGTTCAATATTGAATTGAATAGGTTCATCAGTACGTTAAATGATTACTAGAAATGCCGTATTTTACGTGTTTTGAAAGAGGTTACAACAATTTATCTTTGGTTAAGGGCATCATGTATTTGCTTTCTTTGTAATGAAGTTGAGAGAATGTAACCAGTGCGCGTCCTAATGAATATCGTTTGAGCAGGGCTGTGTACCCAGTGTCGTCGGGCTACCCACAAGTGGCCCGGGACCTGTTCAACGTGTCCTTCATGGCGGCCTGGAGTGAGATGAATGAGAGTCAGCAGGACGACTTCCTGAGCTCACTGCAAAACGCCCTCAAGGCGCAGGACATTCCAGAGGTCACGCAGGCGCTGCTTAACCTCACCGAGTTCATGGAGCACAGCGACAAGGTGGGCAATGCTCTTCACTAGGGATTTGTTGCCGGAGACTCTGCGTTGCTATTTAATCAGGTGGCCAAACTTTATACGCCAGTCAGTAATCACATTTACCACTATTCGAGTCCCAGTCTTTTCTTTTCAGTTCTTTCTTCTTAAGCCTCCAGGCGTCACGAGTGAATCAAACTGAAATCATATTTATTAAGAGTAGCGTAATACCAAAAATTAGTCAAGTTTAATCTTAGTACTCATATACCACGTTAAAATTTTCAAAGTAGAATGAGATGGCCAAACAGAACAGCAGCCACGAGTGCCTCGTCTATGCAGTTTGTAAGGAAAAGAATACTGGGCACAAAGCCATTACGTTAGCGACAGGAAGGCTGTCGGAGCATGATCGTGCATTTAAATAAAAACAAATTATCATCTACCAAAACGCTATGGAAACTAGTCTTCAAATGGATGTAGAGAATTAAAAAATTTTGGCCAAAAAAAAAAAAAGAAAGCGCATTTTCGAAAATTCGTAGAAGTATCGAACACCCTGAGATCTGCTTTGGCAACAGCCGGAAAAATTGAAAAGGGTAAAATTTGGGCAAAATATCATGCATAGAGGAAGGCATTGTAAGCACACTCGAAATAGGACGTAAATTCCTAACTCATGACTACCTGCTGAACAATGAAATACCCGACATCGCACCAGTGTGTGAGTTATGCAAGAACTCGATGCTAATAGTTAAACATTTAATCATAAAATAGGAAAACTTCAAAAGTGCTAAAGTTGCATGAAAGTTAGGAGAGCACAGCTCTCTTAACCTCCTGAGCTGAGATTAGGTAAGTCTTTTTTTTTTGTTGAAATAAAATGTTTTTGTTATGTTAATGATCATCTTTTTTCGGTTCACTACTGTCCTGTTTTTCAGCTCCTACTACTTTCTTCTTCAACTTAAGTCTTGTTTCATGAACTTCTTTCTTAACTTGCTGTTTCTATGCACCTTCTGCGTAGATTCCGCGTTCACTTGTCTCCATACTAAATAGTGCCTTCCTCCTTCTCTTTGGATATCCATTGTTGTAGTTAGGGAGGCTTGAACTAACATCTAATCTAACCAGAATTGTCATAGAGTAAGCCATGCTTATTTTATAATTCTGTTAACTCGAGAATAAATTCCATGACCATTGTGAGTGCAAGCTATTTGATTTCTTACAGTACAGTGATGGATAAGTGGGCGTTGCCCTCGGTTTGATGGATAATAAGTGGAGGATACCTTGTGGTAGTTGTTGAAAAAAGCCATACATGTTTGAAATGCTAAGTCAAGTTAGATATACGACGGCTTAGAATTCAGCAAACAACATACAATATAAAATGTCGAGAATTTCAGTGGGAGAAGAAAACGAATTTAAGAAATGAATGGATCATGAGTGAGAAAGCGTAGGGGAACAGGTGTGTGTTTGCGTAGGGTGCAAAATTATTTCACATTTATGCTACTACTTTTACATCAGGTCCAAGTGGTAAACTTAAATTTTTCCTTCGTGTGTTGAAATAATGTGACAATTTTGTGTCAAGTTTTGTGGTAAGCCTCACTGAATTCGTAGAGCTTATTAATGCGCATGTTCCTTTTATTTCCTGTGGTTGTTATGTAAATGGGAACGAGTGTGTTCAGTTATCTGGGTAAATGCCATGAACAAAATTTAATTTTTCATCATTTTTTCTACTGAGTAAAAACATGATTAACAAACAATACACCTCTGTGTAACAAAACTATTTGTTGAAAAGATAGATATCCCAAGAGCTTAGAGAACTGTAAAGCACTTGTACGATTGTCCGCGAAACAACAGGGAGGGCTGCCAGTCGAGGCGGCGCTGCTGGGCAACAAAGCCATGGAGTGCCGCGCGTACGCCAAGGCTCTGCACTACAAGGAGGAGCAATTCCACAAGAGCCCCTCTCCTGACGTGCTGCAAAACCTCATATCCATCAACAATAAGCTGGGCCAGACCGAGGCTGCGACTGGTTGGTGATTATATGTGTGTTGTGCGTGGGTCTCCAATACTTTTTATTTTGTGGGGTTTTAGCTGCATCTAAGCCTTATAAAGTTATGTGTTAATCTTCATTCGAAATTTTGAGCAATGTTTCTGTATTTTTTTTTCAACCTAAGTGTCTTTCATCTTTGCGATGGTTCTCAATTTTAATATCAGGACGTGGCGACCCCCAGAGCAAGGATAGTTTCTGATTGCGGTACAAAATCGAGGTCTAAGGTTTCCGACCACTGATAGCGATGTTTCGTTCCATCGTTGTATTCATACTGTGAACGCTATAGGAAGAATAAATGAGACCTTCTGTAGCAACACTTTGTGAATTTGACTTTACTGCATTACCAAGTTGTAATATTTCTTTTTTATTACATTATTTTTTCTTGTGGAGGTGGCTTGTGTGCTGTGTAACTGACTTCCTCCGCATAACCTGTAATATTTGTGTAGTGCATTCTTCTGATATTTTGCTTGTTGATTCTGGTGTGTTATTCCTATTGGAATTCATACTTTTGACGATTGCTAAAGTTTTATTTAAAATAGGGAAAATTATGTTATATAATCATTTTAATGGAGTAAAAGGCATGATTTTATTCTTCAGTGATAATGAAATATTGTGTGTATAATGAAACTACAAATTGAGTTTGATGAGCGGTGGTTTATGATGGTGAATCATGCCTTTGTCATGTTTATTTTTCGTGAAAGGTATTATTTAATACATTCATTCATGTATAGCTCGTGATATAAATATAAAATTTGGTGTAAACCTGTTGGTAATTTTTGACTTTACAAAAAATTATGCCAAAATTCACGAATAAAAATTTTTGATTAAGCTCCTTATCTTCGATTCTCAAATCTGTTGACTTGCAACTGCTTCACGGTGCTTGTATCCAACGTGCTATTGATCATATTGAACATTCCTTTTCTAGTGTCTTGTTTTAATTGTTCACTAATGTAGAGTGACGTTGTTATTTGATCAGACTTCTGTGCTATATTGTCAATCTCTATCATGGCGGTAAATAATTGAAAGAAAAGGGAATAGTTCAGTGTCGTTTCTAAACTCTATGGGAAATAAAATGGAAATGAATGGGCAAATTCAATGGTGAAAGAAACCTTAAGTGCTATGATTGCAAAGAGCTGTTAACTAAGAAAACGTCATGATTAATTACAAGTAATTATTAGAGATTCTCATAAATTGTGGAGAGTTTCCATGTAACTTGTGGACTACACCAAAAAGTAGGGAAGGCGTAAATCAAGAGCAAGACGGGTAGTTCAAGAGAATAGACCTGAAATGTTATTATGCCATTTGACAATTATGAGCACATATAATGGACTTCCGAATAAAGGAACCGCGAGCAACCTGCACAACGAAGCTTTAGAAAATGAAAACAATTTCCCCACGCGTTATTTCCTCATACATGAAAAAATTTGTTTATCATGTCTTCAGTGTCTTATAGTTAGTGTTGTAACTTGTTCAATTTTAGTGTATTGTTCATGCTCAACTCAAGCTCATTGAGCTCTCGATCGCTGTGTTGTCTTTCGAATGAAAAAATTCTATGCGAGACCATGCATTGTATGTGAAATATCTTCCTTGTTTCAAACTTGATTTCTGATAGCGACTGAAGCCTCCAAATTAAAAACGGTTGAAAATTTTTTCAAAAATGAAGAATTTGATTCACCTTGCTTCATAATTTTAATCCACTCAGGAGAGGGAAGAAGAGGAGGACAACAGAAAACTTGCAGAAAGTTGGAAAAAAATCCTCTCAAAACACTTCACTCGCGCTGAGGCTCGCGCTGTTCATTCATTTAGTCGGTGATAAGACAGTATTTTCTCTTGACCTAACCGACTCAAAAGACAATGCCTTAGGTACGAGTTGATGACTCTTGAGCTTGTTTGACCATAGGTTTGATGGAGTACGATTGGACCAAACAACCCAAAATGCATTTGGTATGAGTTGATGGCTCACGAGCTTGTTTGATCTCAGGTGTGAGCCTTGTTTGATCGCAGGTTTGATGGAGTACGCTCGGAAGCACAACAGCACAGACATGCATCTGGAAGACCGCTGGTTCGAGAAGGTGCACGACTGGCACCAGGCCCTCAACCTGTACAACGCGCAGCTTGAGAAAACCCCGGAGCAATTCGAACTCGCGCTGGGGAAGATGCGTTGCATGGAGGCCCTTGGAGAATGGTGCTGTGATAACTTACTCTACCTCACTTGTGTTTCAATTTTATAACTTTGTCCCTGTCTTTTTCAGATCATTTATTTGCCTTGGTCTAGTTTTCTTGCAAGAATTGTCAAAGATTCAAAATTACATTGAAAATATTAGTGGAACCTTGTAAATAATGGAATTTTTCATGTTTTTACTAGTGAAGATTTTGAAGGTGTGTCCCAGAAAGAATCTGTACAAAATTTAGTACAATTCTCAAAATATGCTCTCCTAAGGAGAAAATGTGAGTTCCCTGGGTGAAGGGTAGGTAAGCCTTATTATGGTTGGACTAGAATGGACCTTTTGTTATGTTGCGGGCGATCTTTTTCCAGTTCACTGCTGTCTTCTTTTTCAGCACCCATTACTTTTTAATTTTTATCTTATTTCACAAACTTCATTCAATCATTTCCGCCATGTTACTGTTTCCATGTGCTTACTTTGGGGGACACACCTCGTACCTCGATTCCCCGTTCCCTAAATTCCGTACCAAATGGTGCCTTCCGCCCTTCTCCCTTGAGAACACTTTTATTGTGGTTAGGGAAGCGGTCTTCAAACTTGAAGACCTAACTAATAATTTAATCATCTAAAGATATGCTGTGCTGTCCACAGAAGATTTAGTGGAACTAGATTTGAAAGGGTAGAAGCTTAATTTTTACTGTAAGCATTGTTGGCTTATAGAGCCGCCCATAGTGATCTTTGAAGTTATTTGTCATATTCGGGGCATTCCTGTTCTTGGTGCGCTTCACTGACTCGACTGGATTCTCTGTGTTCGAAGATGCCTAACGCAAATATGAATGAATTATGGGTAGCTTGCATGCAAACAAATGGATTAGAAGGCACTGGAATCTCTTGGCAGCGAATTCCGTTAATCGATATTTATATTTAGAGAATGAGAATGGTCATTATTTAATTTTTATATTTGAGGGCGAAGTTATTTTCCCGTGCTCGAAATATCCCAAAAAGTATCTCTCGTGATGTGCAAAAGGGTGGGAAATTTTAACGAAACATTCATAAAAATGACATTATTGTCCTTCAGCAACGACACTGGTCTACACAGGGTTGAATTTTATGGATAGAATTAAATTTTTTAGAAAACGATTATAGTAATACTTCATAACTTTTAATTGGGTTGTAGAAATTTGTTGTAAAGTCATTCGTCTGTACTTCAAGGTCTTCATTCCCTGCAGGGGGGAGCTGTACGAGACGACTTGTCGCTGGTGGGACTTCAATGCCGACCCAGAAAGCGTTAATGTAAGTTCTTCATCGCACAAAGTTATCAGACATCCAGAAATTTTTCGTATTTTTTCTTGTATTGCGGATCCAAAAGTGCAAGTACTTGACCTCAGGTTTTTGCTTGACACTATTCATCTGGGATATTAGCAGCTAATTCCCCTCAGGGGGTACAACTATCATATCTGTTGGAATTAGCGCTCCCAAGGGGAAGATGTTAGATTCTGTGCTGAAAGTTGCGCAGACCTTCCCCTTTGTTGATATAGCCTGGTTTTTTATTTCGTAATAGATCATAACTTTCGATTCATTGGTATGATTTTTATTAATTTTCATCCTTTTATTTTCATCAAGTTTTATCTGGTTTCATGAGATTCTTCCAATCTTTCTATTTCTATGTGGAAGACATCTTGGGTGGGAACGCACTTTTGGCTTCTTCTTTCCTCTCTTGCGACTCATGTTAGTGTTCAGGGAGGCTTAAACTAATTAATAATCTCCTGACGGGGATACAACTATTGTCTCTGTGGGAATTAGCACTCCCAGGTGGAAAATATGAGGGCCTGAGCTGAGAGTTAGGTAGGCCTTTTTTTCTTGAAATAAAATGTTTTTGCCATGTTAAGGACTATCTATTTTTTGATTCACTGCTGTTCTGCTTTTCAGCACCTACTACTTTCTTCTTCAACTTTGATCTTGTTTTATAATCTTGTTTCTGAACGTAGTGTTTCTATGCCCTTTCTGCATAGATTAAGCGTTCCCATATCTCCATGCTAAATGGTGTCTTTCTCCTTTGTCTCTTCGAAACGTTTTTTTTTTAGCGGTTAGGGAGGCTTAAACTAACATCTAATCTAACTAATAATCTAATCATTTTATTTGTGGTAAAAAATGTTCCCATTTACGTTACGTTTTATCTTACGTGTGAGATTCCTTACAAATTGACTAATAAAAATGAGTCATTTCTTAAAATTTTGCATGTAATTTTTAACTTCGTTTTATTTTTTGACAAACATTTCATGAACAGTGTTTCAATGAGCTTGCTGCGCTTTTCAGTTACTGAGTTCTTTCTGGTAAAAAAAATCTGTCATTCTAGCTGATATGTCGTCTCTGTTAATATATTTTGGGTAATGTGATCAAAAGCACCTTACGAGACGGAGAACGACGTCCTTGCATGGTTTGGGTTCAACTTGAGGAATCGCCTTACGTCTGTTGGCGTCGTGTCAAGGCGGCAGGGTGCATGAACTAATACTTCCACACAACTTGTATTCAGCTTCTCAATTACTATATTGGTGATGTGCTAGCCAGCATTGTGAATGGTTAGTGATAGTGCTTCCAACAACTGAGGTCGGATGTTGAGCAATTTTCTGTCCAGTTTTTCATGATTTATAGAAATAAGCTATTGTAACACTTTGTCCGCATGGAATGCTGTAATGATTCCATAATGATGATGATTCTATAATGATTGCAAGCAAAAAATAATTCGTTTTAAATTCGATTGAAGTGGACGAATTTTTTCTGAACCTAGGAAAGATTGACATCTCCTTTTGACTCTGATTTTGACAAAATTTCTAACCTACATATCAAACACGGTAATTGATTGCAGGAAAGCTTGACCTCCAATGTCAAACTTTCACTTCATTAAGACTGCAATGTTCTTGCGTTTGTGTCAGATATATACATACTCGGAACTGGTACAGGCCCAATGGCAAAATCACGCTATTGAATAATACTTTCAATTGATGAAACTAAGAACACGCTTGTTACTCAATTCTTGCATTAAAACTGACTTAATTTTAAGTGCATTCTTTACTATCACTTTGGGATCTTTACATTATTTTTAAAATTGCCTTCCTTGATACAATACTTAAGTTCAATAAAGACTGGTTTTACTGCAGTCGCTGTCGGAGCACTACCGCACGCAAATGTCTCGCCTGGCCACAGCGGCAGCGTGGGTGGCGGAGGAGTGGAGCATGATGGAGCGCACGGTGGCTTACGTGCCCTCAGACACGCACACTGGAGCTTTCTTCAGAGCCGTGCTGGCTGTGCAGCAGGGACTCTATGATAAGGCTCAGCAGGTCAGACTCACAGCTACTTATTTAGTATGAACAGGGCGTTTTTTGGATTCTACGATTAAAAACGGTACTGTTTGACATTTCTTCTTTCAATAATAAGCATTGGCATTAAGGTTGTAAGAAAAACCTGGTGATAGCACTGTACTTCGTAAATGTACTGTTCAAATTGAAGATGTACCTTGCCACCCAATGTCCTTCAATCTCTAATGGAGGGACAAATCAATGCCTTCACATCACCAAAGCGCTGCGGTTCAGTTGCGTGCGTCTCGGATTTTTTGGAGTCCCAGCACAGATGGAATGTCAATATTTAGAGATGCTTATTGTAACCCACAAAAATGTTTAATACTTGCCGATTTTAATATTTTTCAATTTAACTGAATATTTTGAGCTGCATTTGGTAAGTTTCTTCTCATCCATATTGATGTATAAATTGAAAATATTAAAATTAAGGAAGCTCTGCTTGAAACATTTTATTAGCAAAAACCACGAAATATTCTCACTAGACACACTTTTTTTATTTCATTTGGACTTAGGCTTGCTTAATTTTTGTTTCAACAGAACAATGATTCTGCACTCAGCGCTATCAATCCCCCAAAATAACAAAGATGATGGGATTTATATCGTGCAATTCCGAAGTCAAATTACCTTCCCTAATCCAGCTAGGGATTTGTGTAGGAAATAGAAAATTCAGATCCATGCAAGGAATCTGAAAGATTTCGATCAATGGAAAGAGTGATGTAAAGATGAATGGCCCACAATTTGTACTAAAGTTTGTACACCTCTCTTGACGAACTATAGACAGTGCTTAGAAGCAATCGAAACAATCATTATTAAGGTACTAATTATTATAATAGAGAAGAGCCCGCTTAAAAAAATTACATTCGAGTGTTACTTACCTAACTACAGGAGTGTATCCCAATATGTTCTCTTCAGATGAAGTAACACTTACGACTAAAGGTAGGACAAGTGTGTTTCTTCTGAAAAACCGTTTTAGATTGAATTTTTTTTATTTTTCAACCTAATGAACTATTTACATGGGATTAAACACCGTTCTAACGATCGGAAATTTTGTTTTGCAGCTGATAAACTTTGCCCGCGACCTGCACGACGCGGAGCTGACAGCCATGTCAGGAGAGAGCTACGAGCGCGCCTACAGCAGCATGGTGGCCGTGCAAGTGCTGGCTGAGCTGGAGGAGGTGACCCAGTATTCTCTGGTGCACGAGAGGCGAAACGCCATCAAGAACATGTGGTACCAGAGACTCCAGGTTAGCACACGCTCATGTCTCACGCGTGCTCTAAGGTGTATTCAGTCAAAATTGTGAATTCATTTTTGAAAAGTGGGTTGTAGATTGAAGGTGTAGTATCCTTTACCATTTGTCTAACTAACCTGTCCTGTATCTGTAATAGGCTCGGGGCTGGCACATAAAGCAGTGATGTGTCCAAGATCAGAGACTTTTAGAACAAATCATTAAAGACAGTGTAAGTCATCTCAACTCTGATTGTTTACTACGAGCCCTCGTAATTATCCTAATCGAGTATTGGTGTAGACCATAGTTAATATATTGTAACACCGTTGTTGTGAATTGCACGTTTTACATCATTTTCTAAACATTCATTTCACATGATCCCCTGTTAAGTTTTGAAGTTTGCCAATGAAATCATATTAACAAGCAATAGCAACAATGAAATTCACACGTAATTGATTGAGAAAATACTGCTATTCTAAAGACTGTAAGAACAGTTTTTGCCTGCAGAAATGGATTTTTTATTCTAATGCTGTGCACACTTCAACATAAGACATCATTAGCCTAAAGAGTTGTTACCTAAAGTTAATAAAATCCCTATTTATTTCATAAAACAAGCGACCCTTCTAGACCATTGCTAACACCTACTGCAAAATATGTGCTAGTCCTGAACAAATAGAGCAGATTCAGCAGTGTGTGCAATTTATTTGTAGTTTTTAGTACGCATTTCTTATTTGAGTTTTGTGAGAATTAACGCATTCTTCGCGGAATAATGTTCTTCCCAACATTTTACCCCAGAGCAACCAGCGTGTGGTGGACGACTGGCACAAGATTTTGCTGGTACGATCGCTGGTGCTGAAGCCTCAGGATGACGTGCGGCCGTGGCTCGACTTCGCTGCCATGTGCAGGAAGGCCAACCGCTACTCCCTCGTCAGGAAGACCCTCGTGTCGCTCGTAGGGCACGACCCCGAGTTGGCGCCTGAGAAGCCTCTCCCTCTGATGTTCTCCACTGCAAGCTACGAGTACGCTAAGTACCTGTACTCCCAGCCAGAGCAGCAGCTCAGGGCTTACAACAAACTGCAAACATTTGTCAACCACCTGAGCCAAGCGGCCGTGAGCCACCACAACGACGTGACTGTGCGCACCCTCATCTCTAAAGTGTACCTAAAGCTCGGCGAGTGGCACGAGGATATCTACGGAGTGAATGAGGAAACCCTGCCAATCATCACAAAATACAACCACCATGCCAGGGCCGCCAACGAGTCTTGCTATAAGGCTTGGCATTCCTATGCCTTCTCTAATTTTCAAGCGCTGCTTTTGCAGCAGGCAAAGTTGGAGCAGCTGCAGGTCAAGTCAGTGGCGGCTGCTGCTGCTGTAGCTGGAGCGGCAGCAGGAGAGGAAGGAAGGCCTGCGAGCAGTGACGGCAGTGAGCTGGACGATGCTGACATGGCCAGGATCTACCAAGAAATGAGTCGAGTGAGTTACTTGTCTGCTTGTAGCGTCGTGGACGCTCTTACTAACACCTGCCTTACACTCATTTCATTTAGCTTCAGTTTTCCCCCATGAAATTAGAGCCTGCATATTTTCATCAAGAAATCTTATGTTTTTACTAGTGTGGATGGATTCATTAGAATTTTTATACATTTTATTTTCTTTCAAGCTATTTTTTGTAGGATGAATGTGTGTGTACCATCATTTTTGCAACAAAAATTCGTTTTCACTGTGCACGTTTTTCCCATTCGTTTTACGCATTCCGTTCATTAAGTCATCTCCCTCTGTAAGACATCTCCTCTTACGACACATCTTAATGCATTACGTGAAACTGAAATCAGTGTAATCCTATAATGATTTCCAATGGGTTGTTAACGGTGGTACACCAGTTAGACACATTCAGGCGCGTTAGACCTCTCAACTAGACACACTAACACGTGTCGAACATTGCAGCTCCAGAAGCGCGTGAGCGAGTACGCCTGTGAGGCAGTAAAGGGCTTCATCAGGAGCATTGCGGTGGGGGAGAGCAGCAACAGCGTGCAGGATTGCTTGCGCCTGCTCACCATCTGGTTCCAACACGGCCACCAGCCCACTGTGGAGCAGGTCCTTGCAGAGGGACTCAAAACTCTGCATGTAGACACCTGGCTCCAGGTCTGTCCTAAACATAGCCAAATAACCACTATGCATCTACATCTTTTACTAAAGCTGTCCAATATTGAGATGCGTGGATTTTGTGCATACGAACTAGTGCGTTATAGTTCTAAACTGCAGTAGGTCATTTACAATTATGTATTAATATCGTTTAGCTACTGACAAATAGTGACTGGTGAGTCCTATTAAAATTTTTGTAGTTCAAATTAATTGAAAAAATGCACTAGTCAATATTGGGATATGCATTTTGTTACTTATCAATTAAAATAGTTGAATTAAAAATTTTAGTTACCTGTGTTATATTTGAATAGTTTAAAGACTTGTTACGTGAAGAGAATGTTTGTCTTTTAAAAACGTTAAAAATAGTAAAAGAAGATGTGGTACATAGAAAATAGGAACATTTGAATTTGAATGCCAAATTCAATAAAGGAACATTGAACACGAATGAGGAGACCGAAGCGCTGAAAATCGTCCTCAATCGAACAATTCTGGGGTGTCAGAGAACCTCTAAAGTCTTTGAGGTTATGGGAGAAAAATGCGAAGGAACCCCAAGAACTTAATGAAACCAATGGCCGAAGAATGTCAAATCTCAAAGACAATGATGCACAGGCTGTGCAAAGATCTTGGAACACACCCATACAAGCTCAATAGATGTCAACATCTACATCTCATCAACATTCTTTTCATAGGGAGCAAATTAGCAAAATAATGGTGATAGTAAAAATTATTGAATGATTTGTGAGACTACAAAAACTTCAGAATAAGTTATTTGAAGGTTGGTATTCTGAACTAGTCTGTAGGTGGCTGATCGGTACGAGGAGATTGTTAATTGACAGAATTACTCTTAAAATAAGGGTTTGATTTGGTTTAACGATCTCTGACATCTTCCTGGTGTGGTAATGTATAATATAGGGCATTGTGGCCCTTATAATATATAGTGTGATACTTGATCTTGCGATAAGCTAGTTCTGTAACATCACTTCCCATTCGAAAGTAATTTTCCGACGAAACTACACAATTTATACCTGACAGATCGTTCTTTAATAGTCATGAAACTTTAGGCATGGATGCTAGGCACCTATAGGTAATGAGCAGTAAATGTTTGAGACTTTTTGGCAGTGAGCAGTTTAGATGATGGCTTGACTGTTGCACGCAGATGATACCACAGCTCATAGCCCGCATAGACACCCCTCGGCCTGCCGTCAGCCAGCTCGTGCATCAGGTCATCACTGACTTCGGTAAACAGCATCCGCAGGTGAGGGGGTTCTCGCAAGTAGTTCGGTTCTAAGTTTTGAAAACAGTAAATAGACGTAAGTATGACGCGAAAGCGGAAATATTCAACGATGTCATGTCTTGATTTTAAAACTAAGTTATCTTTTAGCCACCCCTCATGGGGCTCAAGATAGGCTCTAGGTTTGCCTCTCCTATGCTATGGGGGCTGGCATTCCCTAAGGAAATACTGTTAGGTCACAGCATCCAGGACTTCTACCTTTCGTGCCCATTTTGCTTTTTTCATTTTTCTCAACTTCTTTGCTGTCTTTTCTTCCTCTTCTTTTCTCTCTGTATTTATGCATAAGGTGTCCTGTGTTGGAACTCACCTTGTGCACACATTCCACGTTTTCCTTGGTTCAAATTAAATGGTTTCTCCTCTTTTCTCAGCGGAAAATCTTTGTGATGGAAACGAAGCCTCAAACTAAATGATTTAATAACTTCAAACTGAGGGTGATACAAAATGTATCCTATTATAACGAACTCATACCATGAAAAAGCCTTGCGATATTCAACAACTCCCTCAGGAAGATTCAGCTATTGTGTCTATGAGAATCAGCACTTCCCGAGGAAAATTGTTGCATCACCAGTGGCAGGTCATATATGCCTGCCTTTTATTGAAATAAAAAATATCTTATAACCGTCTTTTCAGTTCAAGGATCCCTTTACTTTCATTTTCAACTTCCATCTGGTTTCATAAAATTCTGTCAATCTTGCTGTTTCTGTGCGCAGGGTGTTGGAACACTCTTTGTTGATGGATCCTCCATACCCTTAATTCCATTCTAGTTGGTGATTTCTTTCTTCCTCATTTGGAACATCTTAGTTGTAGTTGGGGAGACTTGGACGAACATTTACTTTGAAATTCAACAGTTTAACCGAATGTTTTCTGTCAGCATTCTTCAAGCTGCTGTATGCGTAGTTCTTGATTGCTTACTACAATTTTTCCACCGACATACTCTAGCGGCATTTACAAAAATCACTTTCGAAACATACTTAGATTTGGCTAATTTGTTCAAGTTGGAGTTTTTAATTCACCCTCAACATGACACTACACATGCGTATCAAAATGTAGACTCATGAATGGGATGCACATTGTTAATTTGCATTAATTTGTTAATCTGTTAAAACACGAAAACTTTTTCTTAAATCATTGATGCGAACAGGCGTTGCTGTATCCCCTGACGGTGGCAGCAAAGTCTTCAGACAAATGCCGGTGCAACGCTGCTGAGAAACTCCTCAACAAGATGCGAGAGCATTCCCCCGTGCTCGTCAACCAGGCAGCCACCGTGAGTTACACATAGCATTAGGTGCTGTGCAAGTGTGTGGTGGTCGAAATTTAGTGCTAAACTTGCGAGCGCGTGTACAGAGTTTGATCCTCAACGTGATTCCGTATTCATGTGGTTTTAATTCCTCCATGCAAATGTTTCATTGCTTAAGGGCTCTGATGTGGCAGCTGATGAGAACTGAGATGTTCTACTGCTTTGCTGCATTGAATGCGTAACTGAAATGTGCTGGAACATGTGTAGGGCTGAGATGAGCCACTTTACTGTGTCATCGAGAAGTGGTGCCGGATGTGGGAGAAATTGACATGTGAACGTGTAGTGGTCTATTTCTTGAAAATTTTCCATTTCTTAGTAAGCCAGCTCTCCAAATTTATGTAGTTATGCTTTCTCCTTCCGAATCGTTGCCACGTGTGTTGTGATGCCTTGCTTATTAATTTATTTTTCTTACGTCGATACCATCCGTTAATGGATTGCTAAGAGGGCCAAGTTGCTTCTGCTGCATTTGCATGTCTTGTTCTGGTCGTGGTGAATTGCTCTTTTCTTAAGTATGTTATTCACTTTTCTCAAGTTTTCTCAAGAATGCTCATCACATAGTCTGCAATGTGGCTTGCCAGAGGGTTTTCAGGTCAATGCTTTTAAATGGGTTGAGTTAGTGTTTTTCAATAATTCATTTTTCCTCTTCTGAGGAAAACTTTAGAAGTGATTTTTTCATTCGAAATCGTTTGTTTTTTGGCACGAATCCTGGCACGAAGATAAGCTGTCATTGTTTCTCCCCATTTTTTGTTCATGTCTTACAAGATGCATCTTGCATCTTATTCTGTTCCTAAAATGAAGTTTTGACCTCTAAAGTTTACGATTAGTTTTAGGTTGATTGTCAGAGAATGTGAGCTAACTATCGAGGTAAGAATTTTACAAAAATGATCTGCCACAAGCATATACCTTGTTACTAATAAGATACAAGAATAAACTTAGTATCTTAACATTCAACAGTAGTAGCATGATGGGTCAAACAAGCAACGAGTCTGCGCAGTGATATAAAAATCACTCTATGGTTTACACAGTACAGACATATTTCCCCATTTAGTAAAGTATGTGGGTTATTAGCGAAACATAAAAATGGCGTAATGAAAGGAGTGGCATGTCTCATGCAGGTATCAGAGGAGCTGATCAGAGTAGCGATTCTGAGGCACGAGCGGTGGCACGAGGCGCTGGAAGAGGCCAGTCGTCTCTACTTCGGCGAGCGCAACGACCAGGCCATGCTGCGGACGCTGCTGCCCCTCCATTCCATGATGGACAAGGAGCCTGAGACGCTCAATGAGGCAGCTTTCAATCAGGTCAGGAGAGCTTTATTGGATCTTTACCTTACTTGAATATCTTTGTTAGAAAAATTTCGCCCTTCTCGTATTTTGATAGTGAAGATATTTTTGCTACCCTATTAAAAACATCACTTTTTTCCATTTGTTTCTTACTTTAGTAGATAATCTTCCGTATTCACACCGTAATTCTCAACATTTGTTGCATGTTTTTTAATGGGTTAAGATTTGTTAATATGAAGGCCTTGTCTTTTATTATTTACTTCTCTTCCTTCCTCGCATAAATGACCAACATTTCGTGTAACCGACTTCCTACATGAGTACTTTCATCTTTTGCTTATTCTCATTTTACCTCGTCTCATCGCGATGCTTCGCTGCATTTTGCAAGCTTACCGAGCTACGTTAATCGAGAGGCGTAATTTTTTTTCTCACTCGTGGTTCCATCTGAACATGCACTACATCGACCATCTCTGTGATAATCGCTTAACTGAGGAGGAAGGGAGGTTAAACCTTAAATGATAGATAATTCATATTGGATTTTTTTTAGAAATGTATAGGAGTGAACTTCACGTGAGCCAACCGATCACGGATATTGAGCACTTGCTGTCGGAATTTTGATCTATTAAAATTGTTGGTAATTTCAATCTGAGCTATTTTTCACTTCTCTATGCTTATCTATTGGAATCCTAATCAATTTTGAGTTAATTTGATGATTTCTCGATCATTTATGATTGACAGAGTTCCGTAGACGCAAATGTTCTGCATTTGTTTGAGACCTGCTATTTTTCTGTTAAGATTTTTATGCTAGCTAGCAGATGACAAACTGAAGTTTCATGTTTTCGATTTTTTCTAGTTTTATTTGTGTTGATTGTTGCAGTCTTTTTAACGTATTTGTAGAAGAAATGTTTAGGGTGTACAATCGTGTCGTATCTGAACCAACGACGTTGCATAGCTGCTCATAAATTAATATCGCATATCGCGCAATGGAGACTTCCCACTGACCTGACACTTTGACGTCAGCCACTGGAGATTTTTATAATGCTGCTCTCCGACCTCTATTCACTAACTCAATTTTCATGAATACTTAATCAAAAATAAATGAAAGTATGGTCAATTTAATGTTTATCTTTTTCATAATTGATGGCCAAAATCGACTTTAATTTTAGTTGAAAATTGAAAATTTAACCAGCCGCAGTCAAGTGTTGATCATCGTTCTACCCAAACTTTTATGTGCTCACTATGAAATATACAAATTGTAGCTACCTTCATGAAAGAAAATACTAGAATTAAAATTATTTTGCCAGGAGCGTTTCAAACATACTTGTAGAATCGATTTTGGCTGAGCAAGCGCCTACAGGCTCCAGGTTATTAATATGGTCTCTTCAATGTTGTCTAGCTAAATCATGCAGAATTTTTTTTAAAGCGTCAGGTTACATAAACCTTTTTTAAACTATCCTTGGATTGAATGATTATCTTTAAGGTCTATGTGAACGTGAGCTCGTCATTCATAACATTTCAGGCGTACGGGAGGGACCTGTCGGAAGCAAAAGACTGGTGCATGCGCTTCCAGCGAACAGGAAACGTGCGCGACTTGAATCAAGCGTGGGAGCTTTATTACAATGTCTTCAAACGCATTTGTCGCCAAATACCAACTCTTACTTCATTGGAGCTGCACTCCGTGTCCCCGCGCTTGTTGGCCTGTCGTGATTTGGACATCGCAGTGCCGGGTAGCTATGCTCCCAACACGCCACTCATCTGCATCAGTTACGTACATCCCTCTTTGCAAGTGTTCTGCACCAAACAACGTCCTCGCAAGCTGTGCATTCGAGCAAGCACTGGCCATGATATTATGTTCCTCTTGAAGGGGCATGAAGATTTAAGACAGGATGAGAGAGTGATGCAACTTTTCGGCCTGGTCAACACATTCCTGGTCAACAACCCTGAAACTTTCAGACGAAACTTGACTGTACAGCGGTATGCAGTTGTGCCACTTTCCACCAACTCGGGGCTGATTGGGTGGCTGCCTCATTGCGACACTTTGCATGTGCTTGTCAAAGACTGGCGGGACAAGAAGAAGATACTGATAACCATTGAACACAGAATCATGATGAAAATGGCCCCCTCTCTTGATCATCTCACTGCTATGCAGAAAGTAGAGGTTTTCGAACATGCCTTAGAACTTACTCAAGGAGACGACCTTGCTAAACTTCTTTGGTTGAAAAGCCCGTCGTCCGAAGTTTGGTTTGACCGCCGCACTAACTACACTCGATCATTGGCTGCGATGTCCATGATCGGGTATGTCTTGGGATTGGGCGACCGGCATCCATCCAATCTCATGCTCGACCAAAAGTCTGGAAAAATTATCCATATCGATTTTGGTGATTGTTTTGAAGTTGCCATGACGCGCGAAAAGTATCCTGAAAAAATACCTTTCCGCCTGACTCGAATGCTGGTGAACGCCATGGGAGTGACCGGTATTGACGGCACATATCGCATGACATGCGAGTCTGTCATGTCGCTGCTGCGTCGCAACAAGGACTCAGTCATGGCGATGTTGGAGGCCTTTGTGTACGATCCACTTCTGAACTGGCGTCTTATTGACCAGCAACAACAAACGCAGCAGCGCCGACCTGCCGATCCTGCACCTGTGGTTGGCCCTTTTGCGGCCCCTGGTGGTGGTGGGGCAGAGGGCGCGCCTGACAACGGTGATGGCGCTGCTGCGGGTGTTGGTGTTCCTGGTCCTGGGTCAGTAGGGACGGCATCTGGAAATCAACCTAATGGAAAGCCTGAAGCTCTTAATAAGAAGGCTGTTGCCATCGTAAATAGAGTGCGTGATAAGCTCACGGGCAGAGATTTCCCTAATCAGGAAGAGCCGCTTGATGTCGCGCGACAAGTTGATCTTCTAATTGCTCAAGCTACTAATCACGAAAATCTTTGCCAGTGCTTCATAGGTTGGTGCCCCTTCTGGTAACGCCCGGAAAAATTCAACAACCGCGTTTCTGAAATGATTGTACCGAAGAAACTGTCTCAACTTGCCACGCCAGCTCTACGTTGTCCTTGATCTTCGTTTCTGTGTGAGCAATTGACAAGCGAAAACGACACTAACATTGATTTTTCCGCTGAAAATGATTTTTTATTTGTTCATAACAACAGAGTTTTTCTGCTGTTTTTCAAGTTCCTGAAAGACCTCGAAAAATTCTCATGAAGCGTGTTTGCTTATGCGCCAGTATATAGTTAGATCACATATACAAATACTAAAATACTTTTCATGCGTCCAAATACCAACTGGTCATTCACTGCAGCGAGGCAGTGAGTTCACTGTCAGGAGTCTTGAACTATCTCCTAAAATGATTCAAGTACTTATGAAAGAGGTACGATTCTTTAATTACTCTTTTTTTTGTATTCGTTGTTGCAATTTGGAAATCTTGTGTAATAGTTCTAAAAATTACATCTATGAAATGCTTGAGCCTTTCATAGTTTGGATAGGGCATTGTATATAGTTGAAAAATAGGGTAATTATTTTTACGTATTCAGAATTTGGCAGAGCTATGTAGCAATTCGTGTGATCCTAATACACCTGCGTTCCAAATATTGTGTATTGCCTTGTTTTTAACGGCAAGCTCAAGATGTTTCTGAAAATACGTGCGCCCACTGTCATGAATCCGACTTAAGAATAACTGACTGTTTTTTATTGTGTGGAATCCGTTTTTGTATTGAGATTTCTTCTCTATCCCTGAAGGTTTTGATCTATCTATCTTTGCAAGTTTCTTCAATATCTTTAAGGATTGTTTTGAGCTGTCATTTAGTGTGCGGTAAAATACTTATAAGTTATTTTATTCGGTTTTCTATATATTCATAACTTTTGATTTAAGGTTTGTTTGTGAATTTTGGAATTTCTAAATTTTGATCTTTTATGATGCCCAAGAGTCCTTTGAATCATTGGATTTGAACTTTCTATCTTAATGAACTACTGTCAGTCAGTGTTCGACGGCGGTTTTTGTTTTATCTCGGAGAGTTGCTTTTAATTTTAACAGGGAATGGCAAACAACTTTTCATTACATTTCAATTATTTGACAGACTGGACGATCAACAATTCATTTAAAATGAATTCCCTGTGCAGCTAGTGCACCCAACATTACAGAGATTAGTTTGTAAATAGTTATTTTGTAAGTGCAGATACTTTTCCAAATGTGCCATGTCTGCACTGATTTTACTGAGGTGGAAATGCTTTGGAGAAGTAACGTTAGCCTGAACAGAGCCAAAATGATCATGTTTTACGTAGACGACTAATATTGAAGTGATCTCACTAGCTGGTGCTACGAGTGCAGTGCAGTGATATACTAACTTGAAGAAAATGCTCTTGTGCTTCGTTGAAGGCGCACACGAGGCAAGTGTCATTCGAAATTTAGAAGCAAATTATTGATTTTTACATAAAATTATCCTAGGAATTTTCACAGCAGCTAGTTTTCATTGTCATATCACAAAATGACAAAATTCATTATGTTCATTAGAAACTGTTTTTATAAGATTATCAATAAAGAACAATAAAATTTGATTAGTTATCAGGCCCCCGTACGCTTCACTTCATTTATAATTTATGGAAGGGTCAGGTAAAGTGAATATTTTTATTTTTCGTCAAGAAGTACTGATTACTGAAAAGGTTTTGACACTCGTTTGTGTGGGCTTCGAGACGGGGCCACCTCAGGGGTGCTGGTGCTTACACCGCCGACGTGCCTCGAGACTTCAGCACGACGCTCGTCTAGCATGTGGGAGCACAGTCCGCTCATGAGCTAACTTCGTTATTGCTGATAAGAACAGGTAAGCTTGAAAGTTATTACCTGGTAGTGTGCAAAAGGCCAAAATTGTTTATCGTTTACAGCTAGGAAAAAATGATTCTTACAGCCACCTATTTTAATTTTTTTGTTCAAATGCATTGAGAAATTGTATGGCCTAATCATTTTATGCTTTTCATGGTATGTGTAAAAAAATTCAGGATAGATTGAATATAAGACATGACTAGAAAGTTTGATGAAAGAGAAGTAGACAAAATTATTTTTTCAGTAAAAAATGTTGGCAGGCTAGTTCCACGCAATTATGAGGAATTTAGCTTTTCATTTTATTTGTGAAGAATTTTGGAATATTTAGTTGAATGATTTTTAAATCTCTTGCTAAGCTCCAAGTGTGATAATTCTTTTAAAGGCACGTTAGGAAGGCGAAAGTAGCGTTCCCAAACTGAAAATGCTAGTCCTAACTCACTGATTTTATGCGCAGGGGATCTCGTGTGGGAACACACCTTATCTCTACATTCAGCCTTTGTTCAACTCTTTACTAATCAGTGCCTTCCTCTTTTCTCTCTTTGAGACTCCATTATCCGGGCCGTACTGAAGACCGCTAACTATAAAACTTCGACGAGAATATGCACCGTAAGCATTTAGCTATGAATAACAATATTGTATATTCCTGAAAGTACACTAAAAAATGAATATGGGTCGAAATAAAATACTTTTCTGTGCTCCCTCTGGAGATCAAAATATTTCTGACATCTAGACATTGACTCTTACTTTTAATACCTTGGCTACAGCCATCTAAAAAATCGTTTGCTGCTTTGGTTTTGACTGATACCTAATTCAAAATTGGGATGAAAATATTAACACCGAACCTCAAATTATTACGTACTTATAAGTTAAAATACGAAATAATTTGAGGTTCGGTGCTAATATTTTCACCCCAAATTTGCACAAGATGGATGCAACACAAAAGAAATTCGAAAGTTAGGGACATTGCTAGCCAAACAGCTCGCACCATTTTTCACTATTTCTAGAAAACACTTAACATTTCAAGTTCATAAACTGGAAGCTAGAGTTAAGTTTGGGATTTTTATTTGTTTTCATAAAAGCCATTCAATCGAAAGCTATACACAGGAAATTCCATGATAAGGCAAAGTAAATTAAATTGCTTGACTAGAATGCTCTTCTCAATTAAGGTATCAGTCAAAATCAAAGCACCAAAAATTCAGGAACCTTGGCCACTGATGGGTGTGGCCAAAGTATTAAAGGTAAGATACAATGTCTAGATGTCAGAAATAACTTGATCTCCAACGGGAGCACAGAGAAGTACTTTCTTTCGACCATATTTGAAGTTTAGTGTACTCTGAAAAATGAGCAATCTTGCTAGTAAAACTAAGTGCCGACGGTGCATGCCCTCATCATAGTTTTATACTGAGCAGTCTTCAGTAATTTACTGCTAATCATCGCCACTCCTTCATTGTAACTTGATTTTAATTTTTTACTTCTGTTCTCTACAAAGGGGAGGTTACACTCTGTGCAATCGACATTGCATTAGTGTTATTGGTCTCATCAAGAGGCTTCTATCAGTGAAATCGAACAAATTTATCGAGAAGAGCAGGGAAGGAATTCGACAACTGAGCGCCTACGATCAAAATTCTGTCGACGTTCAGTGAATCGGTTCCGTTAACAGAGACAGAGAATTTAACAGAGTTGAAAATCAGAGCAATAAATAGCCTTGCTAGATGCTCTATTAACAACTGTCGCTCTCTAACAAAATGATAGAAGTTTCAGCCCAGTAGTCAACTTCGACGTTTACGACCAAATTACGGGGAAAATATTGAGAATAGCTAATACCATTACCTAGTTGATCACCTCAGGTGAAATATTTAATGAAAAATCAAAATATGTACTTATACATGTACATCTTTAAAAGAAACGGAACACATCAATAAAAAGGAAGCATCAAATTTATCTGCAGACGAGATGTTGTGGCGTCAATTTTTGACAGTGAAGCCTCGTGAAAAAATTTCAATTTTACATGGCGCGGGAGTTTCAGCTGTACGTTAAAAAGAAAAATTGCCTTATCAATTAACCCTCCAACTACATCGCTCAGTGAGGTCAAAAACGCTAGTTAAACAGGAGGCATGAAAAGTAAATCAAAAGAAATGTAAGAGAATACATTAAAAGAAGTAGAAAAAGTTAACCTTCCGTTATCACCCGTACATAAAAATGATTAGCTCCCTTCCGAGTCGTCTTTAATTACAAAACTGACCTATTCTCAACGGCCTTAATTTTTCAACGGGCCCCAAGAGATCGAGGGCGAGAAAATAGAACCGTTGCTTACCCATCCCAGCATTTTTTAATTATCTAAGCTGCCGCTACACACGAGAAAACGACTAATCTGACCAAAGTTGCATGTGGACGAGATTAATTCAAATCATTCGAAATCAGACATGGCAAATTATACTCTCAATTGTACAACTAGACATGCTATTCTGCATCTTGCCTTTAGTTGTGAGCAGATGAACTGCGCTCGTTATTGGGAGCTGAAAAATTCAGGACCTGGATGAGGAGACTTGAAGCAAGAGAGATAGAGTGAAGCGGCGAATGGAATCTTCAGATAATTATAATATGGTTGGGATGCCGTCCGTGAAGCACACCATAGAAATTAGCTCAAGACAGTTTCCGTAGCAAAGATGTCATCACACAGGAAAGAGATGGGATCAGTATGAACTAAGGAAAACGTGCACAAGGTATATTCCTTGCAAGATACCTTTCCCTTAGAAATGGGAAATTATGAAGGATGATGAAAATAAAGAAAAACGGCACAAAAGGCATGAAAACTGAAAGATGCTAAGGGGGGGCACGAAAGATGGGAAGTTCCACGGGCCTGTCTATACCTGACGTCACTTACCAGTATTGCCCTGGGAAACAGGGATACAGTTATATTTAAAAACTAACACATACTTTTAAAAAAGAAACATTGTATTACTGTTTCTCTACATCAACTCTTTTCACAAAATAATCTTGCGCGAGAAAAACTTAATTTCTACTATGACAACTTACAAGAAAGACTCGGCCTGTTATTCCTAAAAAAAAAATAATTACGTTAATATCAACAGTTTTATCATTACGCACAAGTTCGTACATGAAAGCCCAAGATGCTTAGACAGTGGGAATCTAGTTAAAAAAAAAAGTTAAATTCATACAACTGCGCATTACTTTTCGATCTAAATCTTCGTTTTTTCACTAGTTACGCTTTCGGCTATATTTTCTCCTTTTGAGTTCAAAGTCGCCGTCCTCATTCTTCTTACTTGACTCAGAAGCAATCTCGCTCCGCTGTCTTTTCTTTCGTACAACATTTTTGTTAACAGCGCTGTTCTTCTTTCCACTCCCATTTTCCGTTGCTTCAGCCTTATTTATGTCAGAGTTTCCGAGTTCACTCTTACCTCTACGACTAGCTACATCTTTTTTCGTGAGGACTTCCTTTTTCTTTTGTCCTTTTTTCTTTTCAGCACGAGACTGTTTCTCCTCCGTTTGAACAAAACCAACATCTGCATGTTTGCCTTTACCCATCCCGTCGATCATTCCTTCAAGCATATGTATTTCTTTAGCATAACCTGCGTCGTCAGTGTAAGGAGTCTCGAGGATGAGCGGCAGGTCATTGAACAACTCGCAGTTCATAACGCGACGCATGCCCACCATGCCGATGTGGCCCTTGCCAATACACTCGTGCCTGTCCACGTGAGCTCCCGCCTCATCTGCACCACAAAAATAATCAAATCCAACGTTGAGTTGCGAGAATCTACAGCAGTGACTTTCAACAGGATGATACGACGTAGTATTATATCACGTGTGACAACACATCCTATTACAAACTAAATTACCTACTGCATTCCCTCAAGTTGACTTTAAATTTTGCACCCACTAACATAGAAAATTTTTACACGTATTTTCGTAAGTGCAGCGAAAGTGAAGTAAATATTAAATTAATGTTTGCAATAAAATTTAAAATCAAATCTTACACATGTAGCTTACCATAATTGTCAGTTATTATTTTCCTTTTCAAATAATAAACCATGACCCTTAAAAGACAATAGCGTCTATCCAACCTGCGGTTAGCCAAGCAATTATCTGCCCATTATAAAAGTAGGTTGAAATTTAAACACCTTGAAACAACAAAAAAATTAGGAATAGCCTTTCAAATTCAACAAGGATAAAATATGCACAAGTTGAAAAATGTTTCAACAATTATCTTACTTTTAGAATCGTTGATATGGAGCCCACGGAGGAACTGGAAGCCAATGATTTTCTCAAAATCTTCAATTAGTAAATTGAAGCCTTCTTCTGTCGCCAGGTCATAACCTGAAGAAATATTGCACGAACATCTTACATCGGTAAATTTAGGCAGTGCCAATGAAGAATGTTAACATGCATATTCCAAATCATAGTCAATGAAATAAACTCCAAAGCGCTGGTGAATTCACAAAAAAAAGTCAAGAATTAAAAAAACTGAAATACCGTTTACTTCCCGACACACCTTATAAATGAAATATTTGCCATTATTTGGAAAGCAAAAAATGCTCTCAAATGAGAAGATTATAGAACGCACAACAGAGATGCAAGAAAACGAAACGTTCACACAATTGACCCAAATAAAACCGCATATATCACGCCCAGGAATGCAAGAACAAAAAAAAACACACACCTGCATTGTGAGCATGGCAGGTGTCGATGCAGATGCCAATTCTGGAGCGGTCCTCGACGTGCTCAATGATCAGGCGCAGCTCATGGAAGTCTCCACCAATAGTGTTGCCCTGTTATGAAGTGCATGAATCATGCTCAACATCGTCATTGATGTGACATAAAAGTCGGTTTGAAACGAAACTCTAAATCAAGAAGTTCAAAGACGAATATGGATTACACTAGATACTCCTACTTTCAATCTATCAAATTACAAATAATCTAACGAGTCTCAAATTTTATTTCATCTAATCTTCCTCTTATCCTATCAAATATGCAAAGCTATCTTTCAAGCACGCTTTAACGAACGGTGTTGTATCATCCGGTTACAGTCATCAAGCCTACATAGTTGTCATCTAGTCTGAAGAGCTCTAACCCCTCACCTGAAACTAAAACATATGCTTCATATAACATCTTTCATCCACTCAACAAGTTCATGACACCTAGCAAATTTGCCTTACGTTGCGTTCATCCAACTTACTTAAATGTTTCAGTGTATTCATCATCAGTGTGTCCCACATTATTCATACAAGATATTTTCCACATTCCCTGTCACTTCGGGCGAAATCACACACCTGCTTGAGCCCAAACACTAGATTTAAAAACCACCTTCCTACAGCCCCTCAAAACCTGTTCATTTGAATTTGTTTTAAATTGAAATAATTTACACAGCAAGAAGTAATCAAATAATTTTATAACAAACATTAACGTCACTAAAACTTTTACATTAAACAGAACATTTAATTCCCATGGAAGGCTTTTTCACTTGCAGCCAAAAGTACAACTTTAGGTGGCATGGAGGCCACTCACCTGCTTGCACATGTTCTCGAGCACTACAATCACTTGGGGAACTTTCGCGTGCGCAATGTTGATGCTCTCAGCGATGGTGCGACAGCATGCCTCTCGACTCGACCCACCCACACTTGAACCTGAATATAATTACTACTACATGTAAAACTTTATTATTACAAGCGGCTCATTTTTTGTGGTTCTACTTATACCATTCTGATAAACCCTGTACACTATTCTTTTAAATTGCAAAATATTAGGGCCATCATTCAAACATCTACAGAATAGTACACTATTAACTGTCTCCCAACTGTAGAGCTAACATGTAACGATGTTTGTTTTTCATATTTGTTCAAGCAAGTTATAAAAATTCATGAAACCAAACATCCATACATCAACAGATTAACGGGCCAAAAAAAATGCACCGCAAAATAATTAAGAGAAAGGTACCATCCCAATGAGTACCAATTTTAAAAGCACGACCAATATTCTGTTTTTGATACCTTGATCACTTGACACTATAAAATACTACATCCTTATAGGGTAGGAAATAGTGTTAATGATGCAAATCAAGTTTGCACACATTGCTTAGACAAATGAATGTTAATTAGCACTGAAAAATTAGTGAAGGGAGATGTGAACTAAAGAAACTCAATAAGATTAGAGTTTGCTGAAAAGATAGGTCCATACTCTGTCAAGCGAACATGAAAAAGCTGAAAAAATTCAATTGCAGGAAAAAATGCTTTCATCATAACATAAAAAAGATAAGAACATTTGAAATATACAAAAATTATCAGGTGCATGATTTTTGATGTAGAATGAAATGTTTCACAAGCATAATTAATCAGAAAATAATCTCATTCTAGGGCTAAAGTAATACCCGTTCTTAGGAGAAATGCTTCAAAGAATTTACACCTCTCATAATAGCTGTGAGTTCTCTGTGTGGTTATTCACATCCTTTTATTCCAAATCATCTAATTTTGTCCCATAATTTTGAGTAAAATTTGCACCCTTACTGCTCATCTGCTGATAACATAAGAAATGTTTTCCTTCAAGTTTCATGAAGGTGTAAATGCAATTGCAGCAACAAGATCAAACCAGAGGGGTGATGGGACAAATGCGAGAAAATGAGTGTTTTTTACCAAATTTCAAAGCGGGGATTTCAGTTTGAATAAAAGAGCCGGAAAATTTTATTTTCAAATGTTGTGAGCTTCATTCCCACAAAACCTAACCAGTTCTACAAAATAACTTACAACAGTGCAAAGCCAATTGAAAAGCTTGGAAAGGATTCAGTAACTGGAAAACGGGTCCTCAAGAGCTATTTCAGAGAACTTGCAACACACAGCGTTACTCGCTATCAATCATTGTTTTAACATTCCAACACCATGTTCAGGTAGGCTAGTGACAGATAAGTGGATGCTATATCGTAGTATTATTTGAACGCCACCGATCTTTGATCAGTTGAGGTGGAAGACCAGTTAAACAACGTAAAGCAAAGCTTTAGCGACATATGTTGATGTGAGGGAAACTAAAGGAATAATCCATTATGAACCGTTTGACAAAAATCTGAAAACTTATCATGCTTATTATAAGCAACTTCGTCGTTTAAAAGCAGCTTTACAGTAAACGCAACCTTTCACTGCCAACAAAAAAGTGTCCTTTTTATTCACAATAATGCTCCTTTTCACACAGCTTGACTGACTGAAATTCCATAAAACGAACTTGGTTGAGGAACATTGAAATCTTCATACTCCATATTCTCTAGACTTTGTGCTTTCAGAGTATAAGCTTCAAGGACTACAACACCACTTTCATATATGGCACGTGTGAAGTGTTGCTATCATGGCATAAAAGTTATTCTTGAATTGGATAATGACTGGAGACAAGTAATTAATTTACTTGAAGCCGTAGGTAACTTAGGACAACCATCTGTATTGACTGCTGAACCAAATTGCTTTAAAAGAAGACAATGCTGTAAGTTTGGCATCATCAAAAGGGTGTGGTTTACCATGAGCTTCTGGAACCAGGTGAATACAGTGAATCAGCAACTGAACAATTTAAACCATATTTTGATCAAAAACTCTTCATTTAGGGTTTGAAAGACAGAGATTTGATTTTGCAACAAGACAATGCCTTATCACACAGAACGAAAGATGTTAGAGACGATATTTCAGCACATGGCATGGAACTCTCGTCCCACCTGCTCTACTCACCTGCCTTTGTTCCTTCAGACTATCACTTGCATTTATCAATATCTTACGCAGTTTCACCAAATAATGAAACATTTGTGAAAATGTCAAACAATGTGAAAATAAAAATGTTATGGCTTGTTGACTGAATAACTTCAAAATGTGAATAATTGCCTGGGAGGGCATTTACAATCTGAAGGACAGATGAACAAAATGTATAGCTTGCAAAGGCACCCAGATTGAATCGAGCATTTTGTTACTCTTTCCGAGCCTACAATTGCTTACTTGGATAAATGTTATTAATTATTAAATGCCTCACTTGGTATTTTATCAAATATTTTCAAAACCATTGGTTTTTCATTTTCAACAGATACCTTAGAATCAGAACCAACTTTTGAACCAACCTAATACTCATACAATTGAGAAAGTAAGTGAAGGAAAAGCACAATAGTCCCATTATTCACGCACCAGGATGGAAGTTGAAGTGTGGAATTCCAAGCTGAAGGCAGCGATCTAGCTCCTCTACCAACAGAGCACGACTTTTCTCGAGCAGGTCAGGCTTGCTAGAGCCCACGTTCATGAGGTAAGAACCGTGAGGCAGTATCAGGTGTTTAGGATAGTCCTGTAATTACAAGAAGGATTAGAATGCAAAGAGAAAATGGTTTGCACACTTTGACAGTAGTTTGATATAGATTTTTTAAATATGCTGAAACGTAAGAATATTTCAGCTATTTCCATTTTTACCACTACTAAAAAATGAAACTAAAATGCAAAAAATCTTTACGTGATACTTCTACATATTTTGATGCACCTCATGTACCTGATTAAAGAGTTGGGAAAATACCAAACAATGCACTGTGAAAAGCTGTTTTTCAACACTGGATGTTGCTATTGATAACACACACTCACTATTAGTAGATGAATACACTTCATTGCTCACAAAACAAAATCCATGACATTGTACTAGATAAACTGTGAAAAACACAATCACAGCAACACATTTGTTCTTCAGATTGAGTTTGAACACTAACTTGGCAAAATCATGACCATCACAATAAAAAAAAAAAGAATTATCTTCTCTTGCACTTGCTATACATTAAAAATCAAAAGAAAAGCAACTAATAGATAGTGGATGTAATTTATCAATTCATCTCAAACTCAATTTACCAATTCTTTAATAATAACTCGGCCTTTACCATATTGCATGGCCCTACTAATAAACTTGAAATCACTTCATTATAATATTTCTCATTTAACATCATACTCAACAGTTGTTCCTAGAAATATAGTATCACGGCTTTAGTCAGTGAGCCAATTTCAACAATGTTGAAAGCAAGTAGATAACAAGGAAATACTCAAGCATGCATTAAAAAGACTCAATTCTACCTAAATCAGAATCTTTGCTCACCTTGCCCAGCTCTTTGAAGAGAGCCACATGTTCTTCAAGGAAAGGTTTTGCAGCCCACTGCCTCTGGCTACGCATGAACATTGCAAAACTTTTGGCATTGATTGCACGTGCATTGTTGAACACATTGTGAATTCCCCCAGCAGCAGAGATGTGGGCTCCAACGTACTTGCGGCCCGTGTGGGGCACAGGAGGAGGTCCAGGCCCCAAGCTTGGGTATGATGAGGGAATTGGTACTGCATCAAGTTGTCCTTTCTGAGTAACACAAAAGATAAAATCTCTTAAAATTCAAGGATTAGGAGTGCTTAGAGCTTCTCAGTCTACTAGATGAAGAAGGCATTAGGTATAAGCACTTCATAACATTAAATAATCTCCGTGAAAGTTTCATGTAGATACATGCCACTCAAAACCTAGAAGATTACTAGTTAGTTTATGCCTCCTTAACCACAAGTAAAGTGTTCTCAAGAGAAGAAAGAGAAAGATACTCTGAAATATTGGAATAAGAGGATGAGGAACCTATGCACAGCCTTTGTCCTCATATCCTAATAGAAAAACAATATAGAATTGATTCTAGATTGATTATAAATTAATTTTAGCCTCCCTTTACCAAAACAAAGATGTTCAAAGAAAGGAAGTATGGAGTTAAGGAAACGTGGAATCTATGCACAAAGGGTCTTCCCGCAAGGGATCCTGTGTGCATAGAAACAGGACATCAGTGAACCAAAAAAGAAGGTGCTTAACAAAATAAGACCTATTTTAACAAAAATAAGGCAAACCTAACTCTCAGCTCAGAACCTCATATTTTCCTCCTGGGAGTGCTAATCCCCACAGATACAATAGTTGAATCTCCTTGAGGGGAACCAACATTGAAACATATCTATAAAACCAGATAAAAGTCGAAAAAGAAAATAATACAAGTAATAGGAGCACGTACTTTGCACAAACATTATTCACAAGAACTCCAATAACCAGAATTAAATCAGTTTGTAATGCACAAAATAAAATTCACTTTTACAATGCTTGACAGTTACAAACTATGTCCAAAAACATTAGCAAATGAGAAAAATATTTCCAAAGCCATATGAAAAATTACTATGACTTCAATTGTGACTCCTTTATAAAAAGATAATTCACAGGACATAATGCAAAAAGCTCTTAAGAATATCTGCTGCCAAACATTCATTCTGCTGAGCAAAGTTATCAAAGTAAAACAATCCAATAATTTATACAACAGAAAAAAAATGCTTGTATTTTGTTTCACATTTGTGGTCTTGGAAAGCTCCCTCAACACAGGAATAAACAGCAAAATATCTAGATAAATGCATTTCAGCACAGTGCACAAAAATAAAGCACAATCTAAGCAGAATATTTATTTACCTTTGGCTTTGATTTGGAATGTTTTCCACTTTTTGCATTCATTTCAGAATTAGAAGTATCCAGTTGTATGGTGATGCTTTCATTGGTTATAAAGTGTTTATTTTCTTCACTCACAGCCACTTGACTTTCAACATTTTTTCCTGGTATTTCAGAATTACCTTCATGACTTTTTTCTGATTTTTTAATAAGATGCACCATTCCTGAGAAAGCCTCAAAATTTTCCGCACATGTATCTATATTATCATTCTTTCTTCCTTTCTTGTTTGACTCTGGAGAGAAATCAGCTTCATTCCTACACACAGGGTTTGTTGATCCACCAAACCTATCAAAAGATGTTGCATCTAGACTTTTTTTAAAAAAAAACTTACTTTCAGAATCCGACATGCCTTCTAATGAGGCATTGATGCATTCACCTTCCAAAATAGGATCATCTTCACCAGAATTATGTGAGTTGGATGCTAAAGTATTTGACAGAACCATTGAGTTTGCATCATCTCTCAATACCACTCCTGCTAAAGAAAGGGAAGCTGTACTGGAATCACATTCCTTCAGGGATGCATGAATAGCCCCACTACCAGCTTTTGGAGAAGATTCTAGTTTGTTTATGACCTGACAAGGTCCAAAATGATTAGCAGAGCAACCTTTTTTGTGCCTACCACGTCGGCGTATACAAGGTTTTCCTATGCAGTGCAATGGTTGTTCTTGGTTTGGTGTTGTTCTATCATTTTTGGAAGAAATGCATGAATTATTTCCAATTGGAAGAGTTGGTTTCAAAGTCTTTTGAAGCGTGTTAGATTTCAAAAGTGCATTTTTGTCAGCACAAACCTCTTCATCTGGTAGACTACTTTCCTGTGACAACTGCTTGAGTTTGAATGCAATAACTGCTGTTTCAGTTGAAGTAACACTCTTGGCAGGGTTACTCACTGTCACGGACATTTTAGCACGAGGAACTTGTTGTGTTACCACCTTCAACACTTCATTCTCTACATTCTTTGTAGAATTAGCAACACTTATTTCAGGAGCACTTCTATGCGGTTCATCAATTGAGTCAAGCTTTTGCAACCAAGACTCATCAACATCAGGAATCAATGAAATATTAGGTTTTGATAGGACACTCAATGAACTAAGAATGCCTGAATTTGAACTTTTTTCTATACAAGTATTTACTTCAGCATTGGTTTGGCATTGTACAGAAGTCCTAGGCTCAACCTCAAGAGAATTTGCAGCAATCTCACTGAAACTAGTTTTACCACTTGGGTGTGGGTGTAAAAGAACACAAGCTAGAGCATCAACATTTTTACAGTTGTCTTGTTCTAGCTCTTCATCAACAATTTTCATTAACTTATCAACAAGATCACTTGCTCTTTCAGAAACATTCAATGAAACATTTAAATTTTCATCAACTGGCAAATGAGGAGGCGTAGATGTCTGACTGGCTGTTGAAACCAAGTTTACTGACGCAACAATAGAGAGGGTAGAATCCTCATCACATACATTTTCATCTGTGTTGTTGGGATTATGCATTTCTTTTTTACAAGGAGGAAGTAAAGTATTTACATTTCCTTTGGAGCCTCGGGAAGATTTGGAGGCCTTAGAAGCATCCCCATTTTGCCGGTCCTTCTTCATTTTCTTTGAGATAATATTCAAGGAGAGGTTTTCACTATCGTTTTAGACTATGAAAACAGCTAAAAAAATATACCAAACGAATTAAATTATTTTTTTATTTAGGTGCTTCTGTAAAAAAGGCAAAATTTATTAGTTACAAAAAGAATACAAACACCCATATCCTCATAGAGCATTCAATAATAACCATTAGACTTGCATTAAAATTCAATTATTAAGAAAAATAAAAACATCAATTTTTCATGATTTAAAACATTTCTATTTCTACTTTCTCATATTTTTATTTGAGGCATAATGTACAGTAGTGGTACAATAAAGTCAAAAATATTCCAATGGGAAGTTTAGATGTAAAATTATATGATTCCAAATTAATCTTCCCCAAAGGAATCATGAAACATAATTCATTCATGAAAAGATCTATATAATAGAAAGATCAAAGAAAGATATAATAGAAAGATCAAAGAAAAATCTAATAGAAAGATCATATTTAAAGATCATAGAAAGATTATTAGAAATAACAGCACTAGAAGATAAATTGCACAAGTCAAAATGAAAATGTGAAGTCAACACAAACAAGAGATTCTCTTGAAACTAATTCAACCAATAATCTAAACAGACGACACAGGGAGCTGCAGCAAGTTCAATTTCCATGGACCATATTTCAAAGCAAATGCTACATAACAATGAAAAAACAAACAAGAGATAGCAAAGAAGGTATGAAAAAAATAGCAAAGTGGGCATGAAAGATAGAAATCCAGAAGGTCTATCTATAGCTGATGTAACGCAGCAGGATCTCCCTCGCCACACCAGCCTCCATAGCATGAGTTAGGCAAACTTAATTAACATAGACATACTCCTGTAGTGTTGCCTATTGTATACCCCCTGAGGAGATACCAAAGATTCATTTGTCTGAATTAACACCATTGTGTTTTGGTATGCTAGACACAACCTAATAGAATCAATATAGGCTGCTCACCTATCGATTACAAATCATGATTTTTCATAACTCACAAGCACATTATACTAAAGCAATAAAAGACATATCAGCATACCTAATTCTATAATATATGCGGTTTCATTGACATCTTAGCGTACTGAGCGAAGACAGACACACAATCTAGAGCCAGTGCAGAGAAGAAGACTTTCCAAAAACTTTATGTGCTTGGGGGGACCTCCTACATAATACAATGACCTTCAAATTACCACTAATTCTAAATTTTAAGGTACAATGACTTAGAAATAAAAGTTCTAATAAAGATGAGAGTTATTAAAAAAACTTGAGTGAAAAGGAAAGGGTAATCAGAGCCTTCCTCAATTGCTGCTGTATGAATGAATAATTTGTGCAACATAGGAACATAAAGAAAATTTAATGGCTGTTAATTAAGACTATTTTTAAGTTTTTCTACATGCAATAGCTTTTGATCTGTCTTATATTAGAAAAGGCAATAGCTCATGAGTTATCTCATAATTACAAAGCTTAATGAGATACCATTTAGATACAATTTAGAATTTAGGTAAGCACAAACTGGTATGTAGTCAAACAATATAAAATATGACTGTATACATAGCAGCAAGGAATGCCTAGAGTCTGTACATTGCTGATGAGACCCAAAGATTTTGTTAACTTTCATTTGTGAGTAATTTGAAATGTGTACATGAAAGATGAAAATTAGGACAGACAAAAGCTATCATGTCAAAAAAAAAGTTTACTGAATAAATGATAGCCAAAAGAGCCCAGGTATTTTCCTACAGCTTCAACAGAAAAATGATTTATTATGCATATCTTCAGAAGGAAAATTTTATGAACACCCAATTTGAAACATACTTAGAGTCTGCAGGGGAATTAGTTCAAGAAATACCCTAGAATTCAAAGGAAAAATGAATGGAATTGATTAGAAATGTTATAACAAGCCTCCATAACCACAACAAAGGTGTTCCACAGACCATTTAGCATGGAGTCAAGGGTTCAAGGAATCAATGCAGAAGATGTGTTTACATACAGAAGAGGCTTGCACATAGAAGCAGCAAGTTATGAAATAAACTTATGAAATTGAATCTAAATCAAAGAAGAAAATAGTAAGAGCAGAAAATAGGACAGCATTAAAAAAAGCTTTTAATAAAATAAAATAAAATAAACTTATTCTATTTCAACAAAAGGAAGCCCTACCTGACCTTCAGCTCAGGACTTTACATCTCTCTGGCAGTGCAAAAATGAATGAATCTGCAAATGGTTCATCAGTGATCTCAAAATGGCAGTTCATTGAAACATGCACATTTATATACCAATACTGTGCTACACTGTCAATTAATAGCTACACTAACAATACTTTGCATTGATAGTGTTGTGTGAGCAATCAATGGTGTATATCACTCAATAACACAAAACTTCAACAGAGGGTTAGTAAGGTTTATTATCACTTCTGAATATGTGGCATAACCATGCTTTTCAATGGGCAAATAGAAAGTGTGGCAATTTTATAGAACTTAATTGAGCTGATTCTAAGTCTTGTTTAATTACACTTTGGGTAAATGATTTAGATATATTAAACTGCCAAGCTATTCATTTCCCACTTTTGCAAACTTCACATTGTTCTCTTCTAGAATGCACACAAAAAATCGAAATCCAAATTTGAGAACAAACAAAATTTAGTAGGAAGAGTAGGCTTGCTTTAGGTTGTTGAAATACCTACATTAAATTCATACATTGTACTCTTGTCTTACAAGACATTGATCAACTTTTTTTTATGTTGCTGGACATTTCAGCAGTTTTCAAAACAACAATAACATCAAATTTTGCTTTGCAAAACAAGTATTTATTGTTTCTGTGGCTCTCTTTTACTACTTCAAACCTCAGCTGAATTCAATCATTGAAAAATTTAAAAACTATCAATCATATGCTATTTGGTAGCCTCATAAATTATCAAATGACAATAAAATAACAACCATACATGTTTCAATAACTTCTAGTCTTTTAATCAGATGAACTATCTTCAAGAACAGATTTTGAGGTTTTTCAAAACTATATAGATATTTGGAAAAAGTGAACTATTTTCATGCATGATCACAAGAATTTTTGGAACTTATCTAATTTGTGTCCTTCAATTCTGAAATTACATCCTGCTCAGCATACTCACAAATCTCTTTCACTCCCTTTCCTCTCAAGCTTGTGCATCCACTACTGTTATTCATCCTCACAAAACTACTCACATTCTTCACCATACTATCTCCACATATTCTAATCATGGGTCTCACTCTTCCTTTCATACTGCTCTTTCTTTCCCGTCTTCCACTCACTGCATTCTTACCATCCATCTTCTTATCGCCTACTTCTACCAAGGGTACATGCATCTCACATGGCATATCAACAGGCCGCTCATTTGCTCTATTTACACTTGTATCCCTCACCATCTTTGTTCATGTCAGATTTACACTATCATTTCGTTCATCATTCTCATTCTTCCCTGCTTTCAGCTTCCTTTCATCCTCTAAATCACTCATCAAAATAATATTCAGAGCTTTTAGCCTTTCAACCTCTTCTTTCAATTTCTCTCTCACACCATTCAAGCATTTCCAGCATGTATACACAAACTTCTTCAACTCTTTCTTACTCATCTCTCTCAGACCCTTGCATGCATCAACATCCACCCACTATGGACAAGTCTTGCACTCAATCAACTCATGCATTCTATTTGTGCCTCCCTTTCTAACACCTCCACTCCTATTACTTGCCATTTTCAAATACAGACTTCTATCCATGATAGACGTGCTTCTATCTCAGCAAAAACTTTACAGGCAGAAGAAGCCTTTACTCGGTAAAGGCTGGAAAATCAAGTTATCGAACAAAAAACGTTATACACTAATCTCATGAATATACAAACTATACCAGTTTTTTGGCCACTTTACATTAAAGCACCACAATTTTATTCAGAGGTTTAGTGGCACACACAGTATCTTTAGAATTTTAGTTTAGTTTAGAATCACGCCTACCACTTTTGTTAGACTAAATTAATCTAGTCTGTCCTCAAAAGATATCTAGAATCATCTAAATTTAAAAATTAAACATTCAGAAACATATCTAAATGCATATTAATTATACTTGATAATAAATTATTCAAACAATTGCACGTAAGAACATTTAAATCATAAGATATCTTATTTTAGGTAATTTTTCCTATTATAAACCATCTAGTATCCTTATATTAATCCTAAATAAGGCTTGGTTCCCAAATATTTTTCAATTTTACAAGTGAGAGGATCAGCATTACAAGTAAGCAGGACTAATTTAGTGAAAACCAACTTAAGGAGCATCAGCAATTCATCTAATAATTTCATCTTCTCTACATTTTCAGATTCAAATAAATTATTAGTTCTTTGTGTCTCTGTTAAAATTGGTTGCAAAAAAAGTAATGGTACAAGAGTTTTACCACAGAATACATTTCAAATAACACTTCAGCAGTATAGAATTTTTTCACCTTGTTTTGCAATTGCAAAATGTGTTCTTAATTCCAGCCAGTGAGCAACAATTTTTTCTCAGACTGGATGGACAACCATCGAGTTTTGCAGTCTGAAGGAATTTGCAATGGATGTGAACCATCATTGATTGATTCACTAAGTTAATTGTATTGGCATGGTCTAACTGATGATTTTGCAAACCAATTATGAGTTTCTGCAATCAAAAAGTCCACATTCCATGGTAAACATTTACCAAAAGCAAATGTGAGTGGCATACACATCTCATCAATATCAAATATGAATTTTCTTCTTTGAGCTTATCATAAACTCCATTATTGATGCCAACCATGACAATTGTATTGTCAGTCCCTATTGCAATGCAATTTTCAGTGCTCAGATTCTTCCTTATCAAAAAATGTTTTAATGCTGCCGCAATGCTATTTGCGTCACATTTAACTAATCTGGCAATTCAAAAGTTCATTCCACATTATTAGATGCATGACTAGTATATAACTGATACTCCAAATAGTTTCATAATTGAAATATTACTTTTATCCAATAATGAACTGAACTTATTGTTGCTAATACCATTGGTCTGTTCTTTTTTAAAATGAGGACGCAATACATTTTTGATGTTTATGCATTTTGTTCGATGCATTTTATCATCAATAGTTTTATCATTGACGATGTTGTGCTTTAGCACATCAACCATATGAATACAATTAGAAATTGCACTATGGCAGCATAAAAACAATGGCTGTCTTTGTCAAATTTACAGTAAAATATCATATACATCGCTTAATTGTAATTCCCGCTAGATGACATCTAACACGCTAGAAAAACTATCTAGATTTGGTAGCTAAAATCTAGATTCCAAATTTTACATCTAGGCTTAAGCAAAACATCTAGATCTAGCTATAAAATTTCTAGAGTTACTACCTTTGATTACTTTGGTCCAATTAGGCAGATCACCAGTTACAAGTAAGAGTGCCAGATGTCAGCAACTAGAACGTGGGGCATTTAGATTTGATTCATCATACCAGTATTGCCAAAGAATTCAAGGACCAGCTCAGCACTGAATCCTCCACCAAGCACACTACTTGCATCAAAGGTTGCTTTTTGGTCTCTGGCAAGAGATCGCATTGCCTTCCGCTGAAGTTCAAATGCAGGGCAATCAATATATGACAAATGTTCAAGTCACACCTACAGCGGCTGCATTTGGGTTTTATTGCTTTGGTAAATAAGTGTTTATGCATTATTTGAGCAGTGAGTAACCTTAGCCTGGTTAGAATCCCAAGATCCTTCCTTGAGACCTGTGTTCATGGTAGGTTTTATTATGAGTTTTATTTTGTGATACAGGGGTTGTTCCCTATCCCATTCTGTTTGCCATGGTCCTATGCAGTGCAAGTTTATGTATACTCCCGGATCAGTGTATTGAATTAGATTAGAAGGATCTAGTATACACTTCAAGGACACCAGCTCCATCTGGTATCCATAAACTACACCCAGGTTTTTTGGGGTCCTTAAAATACACTTGGGTGATATTAGTGAAAATTGAAATGATGTTAAACAAAAATTTTACCCATTTATGAAAGCAATGCATAGAAAGCATAATAATGAGGTGATCAAAACATAAATTCATGAAACATTTTCCTTTCTGATCAGTGAATCATTGTTATTATAATGGATACTAAGCAGCGATGTTGTTACAAAACACTTTCAAAGCGTTTGATGAGAAACAGTTAAACCACATGAATTCATTAAAGGGAATGTCTGGACGCATTCGAGAAAATAGCTCTCACGTTTGTTCTATGGGATCCAGGCCTATGAAATTTGGCTTACGTATGCATTTCAGAAATCAAATAGGGCTCATATTTTAGACTTTTCCCCATATTTGCGGAGATAATTGGGGAAAATGAGTGTAAAAATAGGGTATTTTCAAAAGCTATACAAAAGCATAACAACATCGTATACTAAGAAAGTTATTACCGTAGAGCAACGATTTAAATCTCATTGAATGCGCAAAAAGTTAGTGCATAGCAGCACGTGGGCTTATCATGAAATTCGCAGAAGTTCATTTTTCATGAATTTTCAAAAAAAAAATTTAAAAGTCATGCACTTTTACGTAGATTTTTTCATGTAACTAAAAAATAACTATGAATTTCATGACAAGCCAACGTCCTGCTATTTACCAACTCTTTGTGCATTCATTGAGACCTAAATCATTGCTCTACAATAATAACTTTTGGAGTTAGATTTTGAGCTTTTTATCTTCAACTGTTCAAGAAATGCATTTTATCGTCATTTATCATTTTTTCCATTTTTTTCCAATTGCAAGCTATACTGCTTGGAAAAATTGACACGCTTGATGTTCTGAGAGCTATCTGAACATATGGATATCTTTTCTTGTTAGTTTTTCATGGTTCCTCGAAGGAACCGGTACCGCAATGGGTATCATAGATTCGTTTCACCGCTCCAGGAGCGCACGCTGCGGCGTCCCTCTCGACGCGCTCCTCCCCTTCCCCCTTTGTTTCCCCCTCTCACGGAGCAAAGAACGTTGTGTAACTTTGCTAAATTGTAAACTAAGGAGTTCTGTGTCAAATAAACCAAACAAAATACAATCCATATATTTCTGGTTCGTGTCTAATGCGGTGACTGTCCGGAGATAGCAGCTGTATTCAAATCCACCTCCTTCCCCCCCATGTTTGCCACTCTCGCAAAGCACAGAACGTTCTGAATTTTCACTAGCTGGTAAAACAATGACTTCTGTATTGAGTAAAGCAATCAAAAGCACAAAAAACAAGAATTTTCAGGGGTGTGGCACATGAACTTGCTGGTCGGCACTGCCTGCTGATTAGACCCTTCCCCCCTTCCCAACCCTATTTCCCCCACTCACAATGCTCAGATCGTTCAGCAAATTTGAGAGCTTGTGAAGTAAGCATAGCTCTAGCGAATAAAGCAATAAAAAGAAAACCACGGATTTTCTGGATTCTGGGTAGACGTTCCCCTTAACATCCTGATAGAAAATTTTCTTGATGTAATATTTATTGGGATTCCAACAGCTTGCAATCATTTGAGAGTGGACACCGGTCACCTTATCAACAAAGTTAATGGAATGGTTGACCGATTTGTGTTGGAGTTATGTTTTGTAGCATAGATACATTCAAAAATTCACTGGTGTCCATAAAGTACACCTAGGGTGGAGTTTGCAAATTTGGTGTCCAACTAAATTGTTTGCAACTAAATGGAGTTTGCAACTAAATGGTGTTTAGATGGAAGCAGTTGATTTATAGCCTGACTAGTGCTGAGTAAGTCTGTGCACAAAATAAAGTTTTCTCTTTGGGTTGCTGCAAATTTCAATGCATAGTAAATAGCAGTAAGCTCTGCTGTGAGAATTGTAGGTCTATCAGGAATTCTAGCCAGCATACTAACTTTTTGGGACCAAATTCCTGTTCCAGCTTTAGGACCCTGAACTGAACCATCTGTGAACAATGCATTTCTATCTTTGTATCCTTTGTGCAGTTGGTTGTATGGCTGTTTCCAGTTGCTTTCCAATATGCAATTTTTTTTATAGCACTCCAGATTGAATAGACAATTGCTATCAATTTGACCATGTTCTACAGCTTTAGTTTCCTTTGCTTTGTTTTGAGTAGACTGCTGCAATTCTAGTCTTTTATGAGCATGCATTGGGTTGCAAAGATTCTGTGTTGGTATGCCATTGCTAGGATGTGAACTCTCTGAATTGATTGCATTTATATATATTTTTTGTGTCAAATTTTGAGATTCTGTTTGGGTTTTTGATAGTACAAGTGAGGGGGAGGAATGTCTTGATTTTAATTCTGGAAAAGTCTCTTGCTGCTGGTGGACTTGGGTTTGGTTTTGATTTACTTTTCCTGCATCTACAAATGAGATACTTTGTCTTGCTTGGAGTTTACTGACATTATGCTTTTGTACACTTGAAAGAAAGTGTCCAGATGGAATAAAAGATGGGTATAAGTTTATACAAGGTAATGATAGAGGTAGGGAAGTTCAAGTCAACGAATAAATAGTCACTGGTTGCAGTGTACGAGATAGGATGCAAATGGTAAAAGCAGTCAAAGAACACTGGGAGGACATTGGTGGAATGAATGAACAGGTAACAGATGATGAACCCATAAACTTTCTGATTGATGAACATGAGTTGCAAATGGAAGACGAAATCACTTGTGAAAAGATTGTAAGTTTTTTGAAGAAGGTGAAAAATGGAAAGGCATGTGGCCCTGATAAAATCCCATATGAGCTCTATAAATGCAGAGGAGAGAGTGTAGTCAGTGTGTTGAAATGTTTATTTGATGAGATATGGAAAAGTGAAAGAATACCAGATGACTGGAACAAGTGTAATGTAGTCCTATTGCATAAGGGTGGACATAAAGTATGAAAGAACTTAAAAATTACAGACCAATTACACTGGCTGATACTGTATGTAAGATTTTTTGTGGTATTTTGAAAGAGAATGAAAAATTTAGTTGAGGAATTAGGAGTCCTGGGAGAAGAACAGAATGGTTTTAGGCAAGATAGACGTGGGGAGGATAATCTGTTTGTAGTGAGTGAAATAATTGAGCAAATGAGGACGGCTGATAAGAAGGTATATTTTGCGTTTCTGGAAATTGAAAAGGCATATGACAGAGTGGATCAGGTTAGGCTGTTTGAAATTTTGAGAAAAGTTACATTTAGCAGAAAAATGGTAAACATTGTACAAAGTCTGTATGAAAACACAAGCGCTATCTACAGGTTAGGAAATTTGGAAACAGGGCAAGTGAGGAGTGTTAAGGCCCCCACACACTACACGCGCCACGAGCCGAGCCGAGCCACGAGCACTGCCTCAGGCTCGAGCGAGCCTGCTAATTCAAGAAATTCTACAGTTCAATAAATTAAGTCAAGTTCAATAAATTCTACAAGAAAATCTTTCTTATCCATATTCACTTTAATTCAATATACTTTTATCACACTTGAAATTCTATAGTGCGTTGTACATCAAACACTTTCTCAAAACAAAAAATTTGTTAACATTATGCACTAAGGTGACCGCAGGCTTGGCTCGTGCTCTTTTACCACCACACACTACCCGAGACGAGCCGCAAGCCAGGCCAAATATCTGGAAGTGACAGATCAGCACAAGCCGAGCCACTAGCCTGATTGCTCGGCTCATGGCTCGGCTTGAACATGCCCACACACTACATGAACTGGCTCGGGGCTTGGCTTGTTTGCTAAGGCTCGGCTCGTAGCGCGTGTAGTGTGTGGGGGCCTTTAGAGGAGCGAGACAGGGCTGTACTCTGTCTCCCTGTTGTTTGGATTGTACACAGAAGAATAAGCAGTTCGACTGAGAATAAGTGGCTTAGGACTGAAAGTTGGTAAAGAGAGACTGAGTTGCTTGTTGCATGCTGATGAAGTGGTTGTGGTTAGTGAATGTGGATATGAACTACAAAGGATGCTCGACATTGTGAATGGATATAGTACAGATTTCTCAAGATGAACTTTGGTGCCAATAAAAGTATGGTTATGGTTATAAATAGTGATGAGACTGATAGAGATAGACTGTGGAATATTAGAGAAATCAGAACAGGTTGAACAAAAGATTACAAATATCTAGGTTGTATGATAAGTGAAGATTGATGCACTAGAACTAAGGATGAGAAAGTGGCAAAAGCAATGCAGTGGAGTGGACGGTTAAGTAGTGTGGTGAGATACAGAGCAAACAAGTATGAATGTGTGAGAGGAATGTAGAAGTATGTTGCTGTACCTAGTGTCATGTATGGTATGAATGCTCTTGCCTAGAATGGAAGTGACCTTGAAAAGCTGGATGTGATACAAAATAAGGTAGGATGCCTAGCATTGGGTGCCCCAAAATGGACAGCTACAGAAGCCATTAGAGGTGACCTAGGGTGGAGCCTATTTTCAGAAAGAATGATTAAAGCTGTGTTGAATTATAAGGTAAGAATTGAGAGAATGCAGAATAGCAGGTGGGTAAAGCAAATTTTTGAATGGAATCCGAGTGTAAGCTATTGGGAGAAAGTATTTTGGGGACATGTGAGGAAGTTAAGTGTGCAAAAGATTATTCGTGTCAGAATTGGGAGACCTGTGGATGACTGGTTTTTAGTGAATGTCAGAGGTGAGGGACCAGAGTGGGACTGTAAGAGGTGGAAAAAAGAGATTGAGAGGCAAACAAAAGAGTATGGATTGAATAAGTGGAAGCTTAGCATGGCACGAAAGCCTACACTAATCTGGTATATGCAAAAGGCAGTGCCTAAGTGTGAGATGTTCTATGATGGTAATTTTGCTAGCCAGCTCTTGTTTGCTGCGAGGTGTAAGTCATTGAGCGTGAATAGGAGTACATGGAGGTGGAATGAGAATAATAGATTATGTCGGCAGTGTGATAGGGGAATGGAAGAAACAATTGAGCATTTTGCACTGGAATGTAGTAACTATGAACAAGAGAGAGAAAGTTTCATGAATGTGGTGTTTGAGCAGTATGGAGAGAATGAATGGTATGCCAGATGTGCTGAAGATGATTGTGATTTGAGCTGTATTGTTGGATTAGATAAGGAGTGTAATTTGAGTATCATTGAAGCTATGAAAGTTTTCCTTGTACGTGCCTGGAGTAGAAAACAGTGACTGGAATGAGCCAGTCATGTAGAATGGGCTGTAATGACCCACCATGCATGGAGATGGTGTCTTGACGTATTGCTTATCCCAGTGATGCCGTCTAATGGGAGTTTGGGATTGATGGATCCTAAGTAGTTTAGTGGATGAGTCTGGTACACATGTGCTCAACTCTTTTTGTGTATCGAGGAGGGAATTGTAGGCCATTACAAAGGCCCGACACTGTCGGCCCTTAATTTCAAGTTCAATTATACAAGTGGGACACTCTTTTGTGGCAGCTGTATGGTTTCATTTGCAGTTTGTACATACTAGATTTTCAGTGGTGCTTTGATTTTTGTGTTCTCGAGATGAGCAATTCTTAGACTTTCAGGTTTTGGCAGACTAAGGTAATATATTCTTATCACCAGCATTTGGTACATCAAATGGGATTGTTGTAGAAAAAATTTACTTTGTAATTTGAATAGCCTGCTTTTTTCAGCTCTGTAGAGCAAAACCCAAGGAAAGTAGGTACAAACAAGGATGAATTGGCGCCCTTTGGCTTCATGTATATTTTACGTATAACTATAATACCAGAGGAGGCAAATTGTTGCAGCAAATCTTCTAATGACTCTGACAAAAATTTTGGAACACAAATCTTTCCACAGGAGGTAAAAGCCTCCCATACTATTTGAGTCTTAACTGGAATTTTACCAAACTTCTATAGGTTCATCAGGATTTTAACTTGGTTTTCTTTTTCAGCTTTAATAATGAGGTTGCCTGATCTTTTATACTCTACTTTTTCAACTTAACCACAAATTTGCTTTATAGTAGTTTGTACTTTAAACGGATTCAGTTTTGTGAAGTTTTGATCATCATCTTGAGCATTTATTAGTATATGCCTTAATGTATTTGAGATATTTTTTGCATTTTCTGACAAGTTGAGATCTATTTTAGCAGATTTTATCCCTGCATTGAATTTAAGAATTTATTTAGCTTTTCTTCATTGTTTGGGATTACCAAAGTTGATTCAGATAGAGATACATTGCTAGAAAGAACTCCTGAGGGATCTGTATCATTGAGCAATGATATATTGTCCTGGGACATATGTGAGTCTGAGACATTATGAGCTTCTCTCTTTTTTTGCTCAGCAAGTCTAAAAATTTTTGGCTACTTTCCAATGTTCTTTTAGATATATTGTTACAGAATCCCTTACTCTTTTGTTTTGGGCTCTTATTGTTAGGGTTTGCTGAGAGTTGGGGTTTCTTGTCTTGAAGGGTTATGATTTACTTTTAGGTGTAGAGGTTGTCACAGGGTTATTTTTGTTAGGTTTGCTGGCCTCAATAAAGTCTTTTTTCTTTGACTTTGAGATAGGTTGAGTGTAAGTGCGGGAGAATTTTTCCTTGCCACTGCTTTTACCTCCTCCAGGGTCATCAGAAAGTTGCTTTTGGGAGATATTAAATTATCAAGTCCATTGATAACTTTCAAGTGTTTACACTCGATAGGATCTATAGCTTGAAGGTGATTTGTTCCTATGTACTACATTACTCAGAAAAATAATTGGATTATTGTTGTTTTAAGCTATTTGTAGAATAATATCCTTTTTAATATCAGTACTATCAAAAATACGGCAAAACAAAAATCCTAATTTAAGGTTACTGAGGGCCCAAGTAGCAGTTTACCAAGAAAGAATGCAAAATAGTTTGATTTGAATCAATTCTCGACTTACAAAGAGGTTTTACCCTGAATTACTTGCCAATAACAGGTAAATTTTTCAGGAAGTTCTGTCTGATAAGCCACCACATCTTAGCGCCACAACTTAATTAATTAAGCAGTCTTAGCCAGTCTACTGTCTATGACCACATCTACTTGGTCACTTTGGTCCAATTAGGCACATCACCAGTCACAGGTAAGAGTGCCAGATGTTACAGCAACTAGAACGTGGGATATTTAGATTTGATTCATCATCCCAGTATTGGCAATGAATTCAAGGACCAGCTCAGCACTGAATTCCCCATCAAGCACACTACTTGCATCAAAAGTTGCTTTTTGGACTCTGGCAAGATTTCTCATTCCCTTCTGCCAAGGTTCAAACACAGGACAATCAATCAATATATGACAAATGTTTAAGTCACACCTACAGTGGGTGCATTGGGGTTTTAATTCTTTGGTAAATAAGTGTTTATGCATTATTTGAGCAGTTAATAACCTTAGCCTGGTTAAAGCCACCTGATCCCTTCTTGAGACCTCAGTGTTCACGGTAGGTTTTAATATTGGTTTTATTTGTGATACAGGGATTGTCCCCTATCCCATTCTTTTTGCCATTGTCCTCTACAGTGCGAGTTTATGTATACTCCCAGATCTGTGTACTGAATTAGATTAGAACTGTTGGTATTTAGGAGACAAGCAGTTCTTGCCAACTGATCTGCCTTGTCATTTCCCACAATTCCTACATGGCTTGGGATCCATTCAATGATTAATTTTCTGGAAGGAAGGCTTTGAAGCAAGTGTTTAATTTTGGCAACTAGATGGTGCTTAGATGGGAGCACTTGATTTATAGCCTGAATAGCGCTGAGTGAGTCTGTGTACAGAATAAAGTCTTCTATCTGGGTTGCTGCAAACTTCAATGCATAGTAAATAGCGGTAAGCTCCGCTGTGAGAATTGTAGACCTATCAGGGATTCTATCCAGCATGCTAACTTGTTGGGACCAAATTCCTGCTCCAGCTTTAGGACCCTGGACTGATCCATCCGTGTACAATGCCTTTCTATCTTTATATCCTTCGTGTAGCTGGCTGTATAGTTGTTTCCAATGACTTTCCGATAAGCAATTTTTTTGATAGCACCCCAGATTGAATTGACAATTTCCACTGATAGTTTGATATTAATATTTGTTTGGTATGAGTCCCATGTCTCCCATTTTAACCTGTATTTCCTGGAAAAGATTATATATACAACCCGTAACTGGGAGAGGCTTTTCACTGTTTAGGAATAACTGGCATGGGTAATATTCTAAGCACAATGATCAAACTGGATGGTTTGGAACACTAAGTATCCTCAATGCATACTTACACATTTGTATTTTCCTTGCATATTTAAGTGGCAGCAAATTCGCTTCTGCTTCCACGTTATTAACCTTTGTACATCTCAATGCACTCAGCATCAAGCGAGCAGCAGCATATTGGACTCTGTTCAAGGACAGCAGGTGAGTTGCACAGGCAGTATCAAACAGAAAACTTCCATATTCTAGTTTTGGCAAAATAATGGTATGGTAAACAGTTTTCAATTTGTTGAATTCTGCTGACCATTTTAGGTTAGATAAAATGTGCAGAAGCCTCAGATCTTTTTGGCACTTTTGTGTGACTTCTTTGATGTGCACACCCCATCTCAGTTGTGAGTCTAGGGTAAGTCCCAAGAACTTGAACTTCTTTACAAATTCTAAGTTTGTATTGTCATATTTTGATTGGAAGGAAGGTTTTGTATGTTTATGTGTAAACACCATTCACTTGGTTTTTTCAGCCGATATTTGAAATCCCCAGCATTGTGACCAGCTTAAAAGAATGTCCAATGCATCCTGCAAGACATTGAGAGCCTGAGACAAGTTTGGATGGGTAATCCAGAAGGCACCATCATCTGTATAAAGAGATGTTTTGAGTATTGGGGGAAAGTCATGAAATATATCATTAATCATAAAATTGAATAGTGTAGGGCTGATGACTGATCCTTGAGGAACACCAGTATTTAATGTGCATACCTCAGAGAAAACATTATTTATCCTCACCTTGATGCTGCAATTTTTTAAAGGATGCAATTATTTTTGGTAGATTACCCTGAAGACCCATAATTTCTATTTTTTTTAGAAGTCCACGATGCCACACTGTATCAAACGCACGCTTTATGTCAATAAATACAACAATGCAATAGTCCTGAAGCAAGAGGGCTTTACGAATTGAGTTTTCCAGGCGAGACATTCCGTCTAGAGTGGAGTGACTGGCCCTGAACCCGCTTTGGGTTTTATCAATCAAATTGTTTTCCTCCAAATAAAAGAGGAGTCTCCAATTCATGATTTTTTCAAATAATTTGCATAGAGTATTGGTGAGAGCAACTGGCCTATAAGACTTTGGGTCTGTAGGATCTTTGCCAGGTTTCAGAATGGGGCAAATTACTGCTTCTTTCCAAGGCATGGGAATTTCTGAGTTCCACACTATATTGAATAGCTGTAAAACTGTATTTTTTTGGCTTTCATCCATATGTTTTATGAAGTCTATTGGGATTGTATCAGGGCCTGGTGTTTTGGCCTTAGAGCTTTTCAGTGCTCTTTCAAGTTCAGCATAGGTAATTGGGCAGTTATCCTGATGATGAGGAGCAGGAGTGAAATGTACAGGTGAATGTTCACTAGTAACCATATGTTCAAAAAATAAAGGATCCTGAGTCTCACCTGTGCTATAGGATTTATATTGTTCTACTAGAATGTCAGCCACATCTTTAGGACACGTGATCACCTCATTATTGAGTTTCAATGTTATTTGACTTGTTTTGTTTTCCATTTATTGCTCTGATTTTTCTCCAAACCTCTGCTGATGAGCTTTTATCATTTAGACTGGCTACATAACTTCTCCAACTTTTCGTTTTTGCTTCGAGCACTGTCTTTCTGAAAATAGCTCGAGCCCTTTTAAACGCAATCCATTTTTGCATGTTTCCACGGTGATTTTTATATTGATAAAATGCTCTATGATATTCCCTGTGACTTTCCTTACATTTTTCATTCCACCAACAATTCCCCTTCCATCTTGCGGGCCCCATGCTACTCTTTTTTACACTGCCCTCAGTTGCACTAATAATTGTCTGTCACTGCTCTGCAAGCTTCATCACATGTTACATTACTAAGAATGGGAAAGATCATGGTTTTTCTAAACTTGGGCCAGTTGGCTGATTTAAGGAGCCACCTATCCGGAAAATTAACCCGCAATATTTCTATGTTTGAGTTCATGTATACTGGGAAGTGGTCTGACATCATTGTGTCTGGGTGGGTTTTCCATGTTAGGAGAGAGTGCAAATCTTCTGTCACTAGTGCCAAGTCAATATGAGTATGGTTTCCATTTGATGATAAAAAGGTTGGGGCTATGTTGTTTGATAAGATAAGATTGTTGTCTGTAATCCAGTTCTCTATAATTCTGCCTCTTCTATCTATAAAATCTGAGCCCCATGAATAGCTGTGGGCATTTGAATCCATCACAATGATGCTGGATCCCCTATTCAAATTGGTAATCTCTTGTAGGTTGTGACCTACTAAATCATTATCAAGTGTTGGTGGCAGGTACATATTGATAATACTGACTGGTTTCTTGTTTATGAATACTCTACAAGCGACAACTTCAATAGGAGTATTGATTTGAATAGGTATACAAGGTATAGTATTATGGACATAAGTCAATACCCCACCTCCTCTATTATCTCTATCTTTTCTGTAGGGTGAGACATAGTTATTTAGTTTAGTTTGATTATGATTTGGAAAGTGGATTTCTTATAGACAAATAATTTTAGGTTCATATTGATTAATGAGTAGCTGCAGGAAGGGGAGTTTAGAGAAGTATCCTCTCATTTTCCATTGCAATATTGATAGGTTCATTACGGGCTTATTAAAGAGGTGACATTTAGTTTAGTTAGCACTTCTGTTATAAGATCTTCTGCATTTAGGATGTTACCAAGTTCTGTTAGTAGTTCAATACGCTCAGTGATTGAATTGGAGATTAGCATTTTGACAATTGTAGGGAGAAGTTTAAATATTATGGTCTTAAGTGAAATTTCAATTTCCTTTTCTGAGATACTTTTATTGCTTTGGTGGTTTTTATAGGCAGGAGGGTTTCTTTCTTTCAACTGAGGATTTGCTATCTCACAATTAGTAGCCATTAAGTTGTAATTTACTTCTGTGTTCATTAAGGTTGGTGTATGATGATTAAGTTGACTGTGTTCTTTGGCTTTATTTTCTGTTGCTTTGTTTTGAGTAGGCTGCTTCTGCAGATCTAGCCTTTTATGAGCATGCATAGGGTTGCCAAGATTTTGTGTTGGTATGCCATGGCTATGATGTGACCTCTCTGAATTGATTGCATTAGCGTATGTTTTTTGTGTCAAATTTTGAGATTCTGTTTGGGTTCTTGATACTACAAGTGAGGGGAAGGAGTATCTTGATTCTAACTCTGGAAGGGTATCTTGCTGCTGGTGGACTTGGGTTTGGTTTTGAATTATTTTCCTTGCATCTACAAATGAGATGTTTTGTCTTGCTTGGAGTTTACTGACATTATGTTCCTGAATATATTTGGGACACTCTTTTGAAGCAGCTGTATGGTTTTCCTTGCAGTTTGCACATACTAGATTTTCAGCTGTGCAACTGTTTTCATCGTGTTCTCGAGATGAGCAATTTTTACAGACTTTCCGGTTTCGGCAGACTGAGGTAGTGTGTCCCCATCGCCAGCATTTGGTACATCGAATGGGATTGTTGTAGAAAGGGTCCACTTTATAATTTGAATAGCCTGCTTTCAGCTCTGTAGGGCAAGTCCCAAGGAATGTGAGTACAAACAAGGGTGAATTGGCACGCTTTGGGTCCATGTACATTTTACGTATGCCTACAACACCAGAGGAGGCAAGTTGTTGTAGTAAATCTTCTAATGAATCCGACAAAAATTCTGGAGCATAAATCTTTCCATAGGAGGTATAAGCCCCCCATACTATTTGAGTCTTAACTGGAATTTCACCAATAACTTTCAAGTTCATCATGGTTTTCACTTGCCTTTCTGTTTTAGCTTTAATAATGAGATTGCCCGATCTTTTGTACTCTACTTTCTCAACTTCCCCACAAATTTGATTTATCATAGTGTGTACTTTGAAAGGATTTAGTTTTGTCAAATTTTGGTTATCATCTTGTGCAGTTATTAGTACATGCCTAACTGTATTTGGGATTTTATCTGCATTTTCTGACAAGTTGAGGTCTATTTTTTCATATTTTATCCCTGCAGGGCATTGTAGGGTTTGTTTTAGCTCTTCTTGATGGTTTGGTATTACCATGGTTGATCCAGATAGAGAATCATTGCTGGAGAGAACCCCTGAGGGATCTAACTCACTGAGCAATGATACATTGTGATGAGACATTTCTGAATCAGAGACATTATGTGTTTCCCTCTTTTTTTGCTCTGCAAGTCCAAAAACTCTTGACTACTTTCTAATGTTCTCTTAGAAGTATTGGTACACGGTCCTTTGCTTTTTTGCTTTGGGCTCCCATTATTGGGGTTTGCCCTTGAGGCTTCTCGTCTTGGAGCTGGCTGCGATTTACTCTTAGGAGTAGAGGTTGTCACAGGGCAATTTTTGTTAGATTTCCTAGGATTATTGAATTCAGATTTCTCTGACTCTGAGATCGGTTGACTGTATGTGTGGGTACCTTTTCCCTTGACATTGCTTTTACCTCCTCCAGGGTCATCAGGAAGTTTGCTTTTGGGAGGCATTGTATTATCTAATCTATTAATAACTTTCAAGAGTTTATTCTTGATAGTATCTATTGCTTGACAATGTTTTATTCCTATGTACTACCTTTATCAAAAGAAATAATCAGATTTTTGTCGTTTTAAATTTGTAATACAATATCCTTTTATATATCAGTGTTATCCAAGATCCGGCAAAACAAGAATAATAATTTAGGGTTACTGGGAGCCCAAAGCCCCAGTAGTAGTTTACAAAGAAAAAGTCAAAGTAATTTGAATCGATTTTCGACTAATGAACAGGTTATTGACTGAAAATACTTGCCAGTAGTAGGTAAATTTTTCAGTAAGTTTCGTCTGATAAGCCACCACGTCCTAACGCCACAACATCCGCACTTCCACCCTTGAACTTGAACTTGAAATTGAAATTGAGGGCAGACAGTGTCGGGGCCTTTGTAACGGCCTGCAATTCCCTCCTCACTACTCACACACACAAAAAAGAGTTCAGCACCTGCGTACCAGACTTGTCCACTAAACTACTCAGGATCCATTAATCCTTGTCACTAACTCCCATTAGTAGGCATCACTGGGATAACCAGTACGTCAAGACACCATCTCCGTGCATAATGGGT